>JALPSE010000026.1:60982-72578 GCA_030558545.1 Bipolaris gigantea
GGCATTCCCCCGCTGCTACGTACCGGACAAGCTGGCATGTGCTTGTTTTTTCTTTTCTTTTCTCTTCTTCTTCTTTGGGGCAACGCCGCTGCCTGTAGTACCCTCTGGGTAGGAAACAACGGGTTTCTAGTGTTTCTTGATCCCACGTTGACATTTTCTCGCCCGCATACCAGTTGCCGTGCCCCAGGATGGGTAAGTAGGTAACCCATCTCAAGCCAACAAACGTATACCTGTACTTGTGCACTCTGTCTAGAAGACCGAAGAAGAGAAGGAGAAGAAAAGAATCCATCCATCAGAAACACTGCTTTCCTGGAATGTCCACGCGAACATGTCCTCTGTGCACGATGGATCCTTGTGCGATTTAAAAAGATTGCGCTTGGCTTGTTTCTTCGGTCATTCCCCCCCCAACCCCCCCCAACCCCAATGCTCGACGAGGCCCGTCTGCTATAGAGGACAAGGCGAGGGTACACTACATACCATGATGAAGCTTTACAATCGCTACCATGTGGCAAATCGGCTCCGAATCAAAAAAAAAAACAGCATTACATCTTCGCGCGACTACCCCGTTTTCCCACAAGACTCGGCTCGGAGTGCCATGTACATGGCCACCACAACAGCCGTCACCAGCTCCACCCTGGCCTTTTGGGCCCTACGTTGTAGATGCAATGGTAGACGCCCGCGCTTCGTAGTCGCCTTACTCAGGCGAATGCCGCACGAGCAGGGTGTGAAGAGTGGTTCCCATGGTGGAACCATCACTCAAAAGACAAGACAAACACGCATCATCAGCATCTGATTCAACTACCACAATCTACTCACTACCTGTAGTGCTGCACGTCATCAAACCGCCGTAGCGTAAACGTACACTGCACCAAGGGTATTTTGGCGTGCGAGCCAACTTTGAAACCTTCTTTCCTGCCTGCAATCCATTTGACCATGCTTCATCCACCCTTTTGCTGCAAATCGAGGATATTTCCCACATGTTGCTCAACCGAGCAAGCTTTCCCAGTGATCATTGTAAACGCCAAGATTTGATAACCTGTAACAAAAGAGATGATAGGAAAAAAAAGAAAAGAAAACGCCAACAAGTAAACCTATCAGGTATACTAGAGAGCTAAATAGCTGCAAAATCAAGCATGTGTTGTACACCCTTTTGTGTCGTCCCAAAACTAGGAAAACGTACACTGTCGAGTGGTTTAGACGTGGTTAAAGAAAATATACACGGGCGTGTAGAGAGACAGTGCATGTGTCGAGGTAAAGGGTAAAGGTAAAATCAATAGGGGATGTGATATTGCCTTGTTCTTTCTTCGTTAAGCCTTGTTTTGTTTTTGGCTTTTCAGTATTCGTAGACGATGCGTCATATTCATAGGATACCAGCCCACATGCCAGGGCCTTGGGGGCGATATGCCTGCGCGGCCTCTGTACTGCAGCATGATCTTTTCTTGCCAAAGTCCTTCTGGACCGGGAGACGCGAACAACCCGGCGCGGTGTTCTTAGGGGACTGCAGCCCCTTTGGTTCACTGCGCGAGGGAAAGGCGAATGGCTGTGCAACCGATCGGTCAGGAAGGACAGTCTTGTGGCGAAGATCAAATGCTGAGCGGGTCGTGTGGAGGAGGTGTCGCACGTTTTGGTGGAGATCAACAGATGACCTTCCGCGCTTGCGACTCGCAGGAGCGACGACGGCAAGGCTCGCAACCTTGGCAGGCGAAGAATCCGAATCATCAATGTGGAAGCTGTCCAGATCGGGAGAGGACAGGGCCTCGCTCGGGGCATACTCGTATTGCTCCTTGCACTTGGACAAGGTCGGGTACGGCAGTTTGGCGCTGCGGCAGGTCGCCAGTCGGGCCAGATTGGCTTGACTTTGGTTTGGCGCCCAACCGGCGGATGAAACGGACGAGATTGACGAGGCACGTGAGGAGCGTGAGTTATCCGAGATCATGGACTCTGGAGATGATGATAGGGAACCGTTGGAGCCAGTCAAGGAAGATCGTCGGCTCGGGAAGTGGTAGGCTTCCAGACCGTTCTTGATGCTTGGGTTGAACTGATCCACACAAGAGCGCGCCAACGACGAGCACTGCGCCTGTTGCATTGCCGTGCACATTGACGTACGTCGCAGTCCAAAAGACATGGCGCCCGCGACAGGCGTGTTGTTGGCCATTGGCTGCGGCGTCAGTGAAGGCGTAGGCAGAGGGCCCAAGCGAGCCATGGAGGGCAGGGATGGTGTGCGAACAAAATCTGGCTTTGGCTCCAAGAAGCGAGGCACCTGATAGAGAGACGGAGTTGGCGTGCTTTCTTGCGATCCACATGCCTCAAGAGGTGGCTGGCGGTAGGGCGATGCGTTCAGCCGTGTCCTCAGTGGCGGGCGAACAGGAGCGTTGGAAGCCTTGGGGGTCGCCTCAATAATCTCCAGCTCAGGTGTCAACATGGGAATGACATGCTTCCAGTGGTTGGGAATGGAAGCTCCGGGTGAAGGAGGAGGAAGGGTAGGAGTATATCGCAAAACGACCTCTTGCCACTTCTCCCAGATCGAATCCACAATGTGGAGTTTCCAGTTGACTGCCTCGAGGAAAGCGATTTCGTTGGTGTTGATCTCACAAACCTTGAGACCCGAGATCTTGCTCCACGCGCGAGCCGAGTAGTTGCGGTCCTGTAGGTACTTTGATGCGAGGATGAGCGCAGCCAGGAACATGCGACGGCCGCACTGGAGGGCGCGAAGAGAAGCGTCTTCAGGCTGTGACATGGTGAAGTCGTGCTTGGGCAAGTGGGGCTTGATGAGAATCAAGTAGTAAAGAGCAACCTGGAGCGTAGAGTAGCTGGTGCGTGATCGGCGGAGAGTCTCCTGGATGAACATGCGAAGAGGAAGCACTCCGCGCCCAGAAGCATTCTCACAGCGGCTCTTGGGCTCAGACAGCTGCCAGATGACTTCTACCATCTGAGTAGCGGAATCTTGAACGAGAGAAAATCAGCGGGGTGGTCTTTGGGCCATGGATAAAATGGATACTAACCGACGAGGCAATCGACAAAGTTGACCTTGCGGTCGGATTGCCGGACGAGCTGGGGCGGGGGTCTTTGGTTGACGTTGGCCGACGATCGACGTGGATTCTGTCGCCGCTCCGGTGGGGCCAGGAACTCTGCACGCAGAGAAGGGAGCCTCTCTGGCACGGAGTCGCGACATGCTGCATGTTGATACTGAGGAAAAGTGCCTACTCTGCTGAGTTGTCGAAAGGCAGACAGGCTGGTGGCATCGACAGCGGATGTCTGTGCGGCTTGGCTGCGATTCCATTCTTCAGAGTCCCAATTGGAATGGGTTGATCTGGAGCTTGCGCTGGATGTCTGTGATGCAGCGTCTGAGAATACGGATGAGGCGGAAGAGGATGCCGAAGAAGAAAGAGGAGCGGTATATGGGTGTGTGTCGGGCAAGAAGCCGTAGTTTGAACGGGGGATATCGAGACTCATGTTTAGGAAAGTGTGTGTGTGTGTGTGGACAGGAATGGGGTCTGATAAAGAAAGGACAATCAAAGGAGGAGAGGTGTGGTTATGCTTTGTCACTACTTCTTCGAGTGCTGACCGTTAGGTAGACCTGAAGAGGTGGCGAAGAGCGTGATGAGGTGGTCGTGGGGTGACCGAGGACGTAACCGATGGGAGAAACCGTAAGAGGGCGAGCCTGTGTCTTCTGACGTATGTTGTTGAGATCTTGATCCGGATCGCTTACACTCGGTGATCACGGGTGGGGTGACTGTACGAGTGGTGTGATTGCGGTCTGGAGAGTTCGAGGAGGGTTAAACGCAAGAGGACCGAGGGGAGGTTGACGAAGTCGCAAATGGTAGGAAGATTCGAACAGCGTCAAGTGGTCGAAAAGAGCTGCCAGATGCGTTACCAGAGAAAAAAAAAAGACTCCAGTCACTGTCAACTGCAGAATCACCGAAACAAGAGCGTGGTAGGAGACTGTCCGCGAAGCACTCGGATGTTGCAGCTATGGTACAGCGGGGTAGGCGCCGTCGCAAGAGCTGAAAGCCTGAGGGGATGCGGGTAAAGAGTCTAGCAGGCGAAGCCTCCGATCAAGGCCTTGTTTCCGAAAGCAATGGTGAATTCTGAGCGACGAGTGACTGAAGCAGTGTAGGCCGAATAGCACATTGTGGTACTGGAACGCGGTGGGGAAAGTGTCGGAGGATGGTGGCTACCGGGCAGCGGCAACACCAAACTGGAGCGACTTGGCGCGCGCTGGCAGTGGGATGGTGGGGAAGGAGAAGGTCGAAGAGAGAGTGTGTGGTTGGCTGGTTGTGTGGTGAGTGTGTGGTGTATTACTATTGGATGGTGGTGTACATGTAGACGGGCGGTGGGAGGAAGGGAGGAGGTGGAGGTTCTGACGTGTGAGGAAGTGGCGGCCGGAGAGTGGGTAAAGGTGGGAAGGCGCGACCAGCAAGGGTGGCGGGGAAGCGGTATGGCGACGCAGGTACGGAGCAGACGAGGTTGAGAGGGAGGGAAGAGAATGTGGCTCTTGGGCCTTTTTCTCTCGCCTGGGGGGGGTGGCGGGTGAGTAGTAGGCGGCAGGCGGCAGGCGGCAGTGTGGCGGCGACGGGCGGTGGTGCGGTGGTGCGGTGGTGCAGTGGTGCAGTGGTGCAGTGGTGCGGTGACTGCTACCTGGACAAAGGCGAGAGGCGAGAGGCGAGAGGCGCGAGGCGGGTTTAGGGGTTTAAGGGTTTAGGCGGCAGAGGGTGGTGGCGACAGAGAAGGGACGACAGTGTGGATGAGGCAGACCTAGTTCAGGCCCCAGGGCGCGCTGTAGGGGGTCGTGAAGTCCATTTCTGCTGTCTTGATGGGAGAGGACGGGCTGGGCGGCAGTCTGGCGATACTAATAGGAAGCCCCGTACCCTCGTCGCAGCGCCGCCCCCGGTCCAGTCATGGCCAGGTCGGGCGCTTTGGCCAGCTTGCCTGTTTGCCACACAGCGACGGGCGACGGGCGACGGGCGACCTGGCCAAAGACGCATCGCTCTGGCGCAGGGGTTTTTTTTCTTTGCTTTGCTTTGCTTTGCTTTGCTTTGCTTTGCCTTGCTTTGCCTCATTGTTCCCACGTGCGATGCGTGCAGCCCGCCGCCACTCGGGACTTGGACACAGGCCCATGCATGCCGTGCATCGCTGCCGTCTCCGTGTTGACAGCAAAACGTCTTCTTGCTCCTCTCTGCCTTTGCTGGAGCAGCTTCTTGTCCACATGCAGAGTAGCGAGTATGCACTGCGGGCGCACGAGTCCAAGGCAAAGGGGGCGTGAGACGCTTCCGCCCATCCATCATGACGCATCCTTTGACTGGCTGCCGTTGCTGCCACGGCTGCCATGGCTGCTCTTCTTGCTGCTCTTCTTGCTGCTCCCTGGCTCCCTGCGCCCCAAGACGGTACGCGACCAAGGGCACTGGAACGCGGCGACGACCAAGGAGGCCAGCTGCTGCGACACACGGCGTCCCCCTTTGCTGCCACCATGGACGCGTCTGTTCTCCAACGCTCGGTGCCAGAGTAGCGCGGGACGGCGGTTTCTGACGTGACACCCTCGTCGCTTGCTCTCAGCTGGGTCGAGATGAGGGGACCGGCTGTGGCCGTGTGGCTGGGTCGCCATTGGCTCCATGTGCGCGCGCTAGGCCGCAAGCAGGCTGCTCTGTGCCTTGGACGTGCCGTGCATGGCCTCTGTGTACCGCCGACGCCTCCATGGCTGCTGCGACCTTGGTAATCTCATCATGCGACGATGCAACTCCAGTTCCATGTTCATCTGCCTGCTCCGCCGGCCAAATGCCTTGCTCGGCCCCCACGACGCACGCAGCCCAGCGCTCGTGTGCCATTTTCATCCGCCTGCCTCTCCGACACTGCCCTCCTCGCTCGGAACGCGACTTGTTCCGGTATGGGCGGAGCGAGGCGGGATGCAAATGCGCTAGCCACCCCCGCTTGTTGCAACTGCAACACTGCCAGCAGCCCAGCCCAGCCCAGCCCAGCGTGACCCAGCCGCCACCACGCCTTCCCCCACCCTCGCCTCGGTCCACGGCTGCGGGAAAAAAAAGCATCCCCCCATGTGCACTACCAACACCACCATGGTCATCTCCATGACGACCACCACCGCCATCGCCATCGCCACGGGCCATCAGCACAATGGGACAGTATGGCGGCCAAGGCGGCCAAATCGCGAGACTGTAGCGGTGATGATGACGATGCTGATGGGGTGGGCAAGCGAGGCTATGACTCACTGCTGCCTACACACGGCGCCAAGACGACAGTTGGGCAAGCAGCAGGCAACGCCCAGCTTGCATGGCTTGGAGTCTACACACCGAGAATGTATCACCTTTTCGTCACCGCATCTGCCCAACGAACCGAACCCATCGAGGGTCCATCCACCCATCCTCTCGCCACCACACCCTCGACTGCACCCTCCACCACGCCCTCGACTGCCCATCGCCCAAGGCCATCGCCCAAGGCCATCGCCCAAGGCCATCGCCCACTTGCTCCTCCAACCCACGCTTCCGCTTCATTCTCTTCCATGCAGCCTGAATATCGCCGCTTCCGCATTGGTCAGCTGCGTCTGCATTTCTTGCATGCCCCCACTTGTGCTTCCAGCGCGAACGTGACTTCTGTCCAGACTAGGAAGGACTTCCACATCCCCCCTGATCAGTCGAATCAAGTCGGCCACCGACCAACTCTACACCGTACCCTCATTAATGAGTAGAGAAATGCAGGCCCGCACGTCTCCACCCAACATGCACACGTGCTTGCTCGTTCCTCGGCCTGCTTGCTGATAACGCAACATGGATGCCTATGCGCATACCACTGCCTTGGACAGACTACGTGAAAAACGCCAGTACGGCAATCTGCCAAGCACCAAAGGAAAAGCCATATCCGCCATTTTCTTCTCTTGGCATGGAAACCACCGTCATGCTTTGCAAAAGAGCGAGTTGGTTTGCCACTTGACTCACATGCACCCTCTGCCCTAGCACCGACAAAGACAACCATGTACTATGCGCAAAACACTCGACTTCTCGATCAAAACCAAAAGAACACGCTAAACCGGCGTACTACTGTGTACATACCCGCCTACTAGCCGCCTCCCAGCTAGTTGGTGTTGCAATCAAATAGCCTCGTTACTCTGACACACTTGACGCGTCGCCCCAGACATGAATGGACACGCGCCCGCATCGCCGTGAGCACTGGAAACATCAACATGGCCGTCGGCTACACCTTCTGCCCTTTTCTTGTCCATCTCGGCAATGGCGTGCTCAAACTCCTCTTTGCTCTGTACCGTAGCATCGGGAAGCTCCTGCTCCTCGGCCACTTGCACACCCGCTTGCGCCTCATCCAGCGCATCCGCCGCTGATACATGGGCCGGCTTGTTCTCCTTGCCAACTACACCGTGCGGTGCAATCTGCCTAAACATGTCCATGGGGTCAAACCACGTCCTCACCTCGCGCAACTGCACCTTGTCGTTGACCGTCGCAACCGTCACGCCCTGGATATCAATGGACCCTCCGTGCGCCTTGGCCGTCACTCTCTCTCCCTGGTTGTTGAATCCAACATAGTCGTTCTTCATGACGCCCCAGTGTCGCCACCGGAAACTGACGGTTGGCGGTCCACTGTACACCTCAAGCACCTCCCACGCAAACGTCGGCATCATACGCTTGAACGTTTTGTGCGACGACGCAAAGTCCGAGTATTCGGGCGAATAGTACTCGTTTGGCGCAATAATGGCATTGTACGTGCCCACCTTGAGCATGGCTTCTGCGCCTTCGGCCTCGCCCCCGTTAATGGCAAACGAGTAGTTGGCCGTGTCAATGGTGCGCCAGTCGGAAATGTCTGGTTTAAACGACGCTTCCACTTCCCAGTTCTTGACGAGGTTCTCGACCAGTTGGGGCAGAGACCCGGCTTCGTGTGTCTTTTGCTTTGCTGCCGTGTGCGATTAGATGAGCACGAAAGGGGTGACCACGCTGCACGACTTGGTCCGTCTTTCCAATTGGCAAACTTACTCTCGGCGTATACTTTGCGTGTTTTGCTGTAATCTGGCGCTCGTCCATACCGCCACTTGGCCTCGTGGTCTCCAAGGACAGCATTGGGGTTGGTGAGGTAGTCTGGTAGTGCGGGTGCTGCCTCTTCCACACGAGCCTGTTGGACGTCTGCGGCCGCCATGTTGTGGCTTGGCTAGGTTGGGAAGGCAAGAAGGCAAGAATGTGATCAAACACTTGGGCAAAGCATGCAAAGATGGCCGGTTTGGAAGGCAAGAAGGCGATCAAAGACTTGGGCAAAGCATGCAAAGATGGCCGCTATGTCGCGTTCACCGTGAGCCGAGTATAATTGTTGAATAGTCACCTCTCATCTTGTCCACCGAGGCGCATACAGAATTTATGTGTTTGCTCGTAGCATGCTGAACAAAGTGAACGTGTCAGCCTAATCACAATGACCCGGCAGCGGTAGTACACGGCGTCCACTCGATAGCTTGCCAACCAAAGTATAACGGCCACCAATAGCCAGGCCAGACGCTTCTAGACCAATGGCCATGTTCTGCATACATGGCTTGTGAAGTGGCAAGCCATCGTCACGCCACGGTCCAGACTCGCAACATGTAAACGTATAGACACCTCGTTTGAGGTTCACAACTGCGTGACCTTGCCAAGATGGCAATCTGCCGGGACCAAGGCTCTCTCTGCACTTTGCCGCGGAGAAGGCTCTCAACAGAACCGATAGACATGGTTGCTGCAGGTGGATAGGAAAATCGAATCACTGCAGCCGATGACTGCCTTCCACGGCTATCTAGGCTCTTCATAGCGAATCCTCGATAGTGCGGGGATGGTGAAGTAGCTACGAATAGGGTTGAGACGTCTTTGCACTCTAGAACCGGTGCAACGTCTGGCAGGGATGCTTCATGTCCTGATAGTGCCTCCCGAGTACATGGGTACCATGATTTGTCCTGACGCTAGCACCAACCTGTCCTCGTTGCATTGGCGTCGGTGATCTTTCATGGGCTTCCAACGATCAAGACGTTGCAAAAAGCATGGCTCAAAAGAATACCGGCACGCTTGTGCTGGCGGTTGGTCTAGAAGCTGAATGTTGGCTGCAGCACAAGAGGAACTCGTCAGCCAGATGTCGATATGGGTTGTCCTGAGACGTCGAATGGTAAAGCTCTGCTGGACCGACTGGCTACTCGAAGTCGTCGACCTTTTAGCGCGTTGACGTCACCACGACATAGCGGTTCTTGGTTACAGCGCGACTTCACATGTCTACAACACTGACAGCTCTACACAATCGCTTACTGGAGCCTATTGCACACAGCTCAACATGGGGCGCCGCGATCGTCTCATCAGCACTTCCATCTTACGCGCAGTCTTCAGGCCCGACTCTCCCAGCAAAGACGAAAATGGACGCCTCGGCGTGTGGGCGCGCATCTACGCCTTTTTCGCCCTCTTCAACCTTACGCTGGCCCGGTTTCGCGCGTCATTGTTTAAGAAGCTGAGAAACGAAACGTGGGAAATAGAGGAGGAGGAATACACGGAAAGTTTCCGCAGCCCTAGCAGCAGTAAGCGGACAGACCTGGTAGCAGTTGGGGACCTGGGCTATTCGGGATCGGTACGTGAACACCAGCTGTTGTATGCTTGATGAACCTCTTCACCAACTCGCAGTAGACGTTCTTCACAACGCCCAACTCCAAGTTCCTAGTCAAGTCGCTGCCACGGCATTTTGAACAGTCCTTTTTCCGCAACCGTCTTCTCGATCCCTATGTTGCGCACATGGAGCTCGATCCAGCCTCCCTCCTGGTCCGCATAACCGATCTCCTCTACTGCCCCACCGTGACGGTGGGCGCTGCACTGGGTACGGCGCCGAGTCATCACATCATAATGGAGAACATCCTTTACGGGAAATCCAGCTGCAGCGAGCACGACCAGAAACAGTGGGAGACGTATGATCTCAAGCCCAACGACTACTTCTACCCCGAGCGCGATCTAGCAAACGGTCGACTGGCGCCGGAGAGTGTAAAAGAGCGGCTCATTGATGATTTCAACGACAAGGTGCGGGTGACGATGGATCAAAAGGAGCATCTGATTGCGCAGCTCTCGCGAGACTCGAAGATCCTGCAGGAAAACAACGCAGTCGACTACTCGCTGTTCCTCGTCCGTTATCCAGCCAATCTTGGCACTGCCGACCATGGCCAGATCCCGCCCCCTCCAGGCCGTGGATCCTCATGGCGTAGTGGTCTCGTGTCCCGCGACGGCAAGTGGGTCTATAGGGCCGTCATCCTTGACTTCTTCTGGGCCAAAGATGCGCTTCAAGCCCAAACGCTGACAGGCCTGGTCAAGCTGTTCAACGCGTTGAAGCCCGGAAAGGATCATGGTCCGATGAGCATCACTACTTCGAGCGATGAATACAGGCAGAGATTCCTTGGAATGGTCGAGGACATGGTTGAAGTACTGGACAGCGCTGGCCAGCCCGCAGGTCAAGTGCGCGACCATGTCGCTGTCACGGCTGGTGAGCCTTGAATGGGCTATGGGCGAGGCATGACTGCGGTCCTAGGTCCTGGCCCTACGAGGCCCTTTTTTGTTGCAGTGTTTTGTTTGAGCGGTGGCGTTTGGACGGCGTGGACGGCGTGGACGGCGGCGATACCCACGCTTTACAGCACATGGATTCTACTGGCACTCTGCTCGCAATGTGTACTACGGTGATGAGTGAATGCTTGCAAGCCACAGAGTGCACGCGTGATGTGTGACGAAAGCGGTGAAGCACAGAAGATGGAACATGTCGTCATCGCACATGGGCTCCATAGATGCGAGTGGCCGGGGCCGCGAAGCTGACGAGCTGCGAGCCTTGCCAACGTCTTAGCATGGTTACAACAGGCTAAGCTGCGTATGTAGCAAGCGGATGGGGTAGTACGCATACTAGCAGTAGAATGGGAGGTTTGACGAAGAATAGAAACCGCGGCAATCCTGCGGCAACTCTACGTGGTGCCCAAAGTGCGCACAAGAGGGTGTGGGGCACCACATGGGCATCTTGCCTGTGTCGACGGCCTCTTACCGTTGCGGCGTGATGATTGTGAGGCTGCTGTCGTGGAATGTCTTGGGTCCTTCAGAACATGCAGCATCCATCATGGAGACGTTTGCTCGTATGGGTGGGCAGGTCTACTTCCCATGCTACGTAGGCGTGTCGGCCATCTTTGACATGCGGCTCCGACAGAGGGAGAGCAAGAGGGAGAGCAAGAGGGAGAGCAAGAGCAAGCGTGCACAGGCCACCATGACTACAAACGACGTCATCGCAGCCGCCTCGCCAACGCGCCCGCGCCTGGCAACGGCTCGCGGTGAAGCATTCAATCGGGGGATATCGTGGGGTTCAGGCGCAGGTGCCCGGTGAGGATACAGGTATACATAGCCGGCTGGTTGCCTCCTACTCCCTTGCCCATCAAAATCCACTCGCCATATCCCGCCCACCTCAGCCACCTTGCTTCTTCCAACGTCCAGCGCTGCCAACAGCCATCTAAACTAGCCCGTCGCTCCCAACTTGACTCGTACTCCCCACCCTACAACATCTGCTCTCTAATCCGCCACCCCTATACCCAGACCTTCCGCACCCCGTCCTCTCAGCCAGGCTCCCC
>JALPSE010000026.1:75080-96497 GCA_030558545.1 Bipolaris gigantea
CTCCTCCTCGCTCGGAACACTCCCAACCCAAACCGCCGCTACCCTTGACTCCATGTCCCAGCAACCCACCTGCACCCCGGGTGCCATTCCGCTGCCTCGTCACCTACCATACCCAGAAATGGCCGGGGTAGGCCCAAGCCACAAGTTCCATAGTGTATGGCTGTTAGTTTCTTGTTCCGTGCCCTGGTTACCGTTTCGGGCCCGCGCGGGAGAGGGGGTGAATGCGTAGGTATGGCTTGTGAGGTGGAAGGGGTAGAGGGGGTTGGCGAGGGGAGCGGCGAGGGATGGGATGGGGTAGGAGCGAGGTTTGCAAAGGGATATCGAGACGGTCGAGTGGGTGGTAGTGAGGAGGAGAAGGGGAAGGGGAAGGGGAAGGGGAAGGAAAAGAAGGAGAAGAAAGATGGGTTGGCGAGGTGGAATGCAAAGTCTTGTACGCATATAACCCATGTCTATACATGGAAAAAACTCGGACGTGGAATTCAGAGGGTGCATGTTTCGTGCTACTGGCTTACGTACGTACCTCGCTTGCATCGTGTTCTTACCTTACCCATCCAAGTATCCATCCGATTGCGAGGAATATCTCGACTCTTACGCCATGTCCATGGCCAAGTACACGGGCTCCCCCCCCCCACCCAACCATGTATCCCAACAGCACACGGCGCCAGACCCGGGTTCCGCGCCAGGTTGCTTACTTACCTTTCGTACCCATCTAGCCGTGGTACCACGTGTGTAGTCTGGGATGACAAAGGGAACAATCAAAGGGTACACACACGGTCCCTGGAGTCAGGGGCCAGGGCGCAGGACAAGTACAGGGCAGGAGCTCGTACGAGCTGTGGGTGTAGGGTAAGAAAAGGCAGGGTCATGTGGATGGTGAGTGTGTAAGGTGGACTGCATATGCGGTAGGCGGTAGGCGGGCGAGATTCACCAATGAGGCTGGGGTGTGGGTAAATCCTATGTTGTGTTCGAGGGGGAGAGAGAGGAGGAGGGATGGAGGGTAACGTCTGGATCTTGTCGAGTGGGCCCTGAGGAGTGGTGGTGGTCTTGGGAGAGTGGGGCAGGCAAGTTTTGGCTCGGCCAGGTGAAGGTGTGTACGCGTGTGAACATGTACACGGTACACTGTTGCATCCAAGTCGGCATTCCAACATACAACTCTGCCTTGGTTGCCCAGCTGCGGATGCAGGGGACATGTACATCTTACACATGAGCATGAGCCTGGCGGGTGGACGTTTGGGTCTGGCCCTGATGCTATCAACCGGAACGTGGCTGTAAGCAGGTAAGATGGTAGTGTCCGTGTTTTTTTTTTGGCGCCCGGACCGGATGTACTGTATACGGTATATGTTACACATACTAATGGGCTTGGCAAGTGTCGGATGTCAACTTTTGGCACGTGACCCCGATGCTGTTCGCCGATACTACATCGGCGTGTATCATACGAATCTCCGATTCCCCATCCCTGCGACCAGAGGCTAGGTACTAAATGGACGTATCTTACAGTACGGATCCCTGATGTTGCTCACTCCGGATGCGGGCATGGGCTTGAATATCTTACTTACACATGTCCTGTACGCTATCTACTGATGCACTCGTATCTTACATGGGCTTCTGCACCCACCCCCGAAATCTCGCGGATTTGATTCCACTCCCCGGCCCCCAGCGGGAACCAGGGCAGAGATTCAAAAGTGCTGGTATGACCTGTTCGCGGGCCTTGACGGGAAGTGAGGGCCGCCATGGTGAGTGGGAACGGGAAGGGATCAAGGATCAATGGACAAGTCCATGTCAGACAACCTTCAACCCCGGATACCCGGCTCTTCTTACCCCCCCTTTTTTGGGAGGGGGGAAAGGAGGACATGTAGCTCTTCGTCCCTTTTCGGGTCTTGAGTCTGGGGTTTGGCTTGGTTGGAGGGGTGGCACGCGGCTCGAGAGGAGAATAGGGTTCGCGGGGACTAGGGCTGGAGGCTTGGGCTTGATGAAAAAGGATGCCGGGCTTGATTTGCGGAGTCACGACTCTTGACATGCTGGGCAAAATGGGGTCGGGAATCAACAACGGCTGTTGAATTACTTGGGTGTGTTTTGGACGTGACATCGTCGTGGTTGGAGAGAAGAGGGGCGGCAAAAAGGGGCGGATCTGTGGCAAGCCTTATTATGCTTGAACCCAGTGGAATCTATCTCGATGCAAGTACTGCTTTGCTTGTTGTGTGTTCCTGGCATTCGGATGCAAGAGAAGGCACAGCATAGTCTTCGTGTGTTCTAGAAGGAGAGTCAGAGAGACAGTGCCGTTTTGAGGCTCAAGTGCCGGATTGTGGGGAGGGTGTGAGGGTATGCGGTTGCTAATGCGCCTAACGTCTTTACCAAGCTCCAAGTGCGTTGCCGCACCCGGTGCTGGGCTTAGACCAAGGCCCATGCCGTTGGAGGCACTTGGTGTTTGTGGCATTGTCGTTGGTGGACGGAAGAAATGGAGTAGTGTTGACATGGTCTGGCCGACGTTCTCCCGTCTGACGCTGACGACGCGCCCAGCGGCATCTGCCATGACTCTCGACACACGGCACCTTTTCCCGGCGACGGCCCGTCAAGAACATGTCACCCGGGCCTTGTAATTTGCTGTTGCTTGCCCAAGCCCATGATGTTGGTTTGACCAGCTGCCGATCAGGGTCGTTCCTTATGTAGCCACGCTTGGCTCTGCAGGTAACCGGCACCATGCCAAAGGCGTTGACGAACCCATGGCACGCGGGGGTGATGGCTGTGGAAGTCGTACGATTCCGCCGTCATACCACGCATCAATATGAAGGCAGGAAAACTCGCCCATTTCCACATCCAAGGAGTCGTTCGGCTTGCCTTCCTGTCATCGTGCATGTGTCTCGGCCTACGGAGCCGCACATGCACAGCATCACCACCTATACATGTCCCGGTACCCACCCTCACGCACACACACACGTCCTAGACAGATTCTTCCGCCTTTCTCTTGCATGCCCACCATTCAAACGGCCCGATGCTAGCATGCACATGCGCTTTTGTATGCCCGATGCACAGCGAACGGAGCGAGGCATAGATCTGTCCTTTGTGTGTGGGCTGTGCGGGCGGAATCCTATCCGGGCACATGGTGGGGGGACGACGAGGGCCAACAAGGGGGCGAGGCGGCGCAGATTGGACAGCCACACAACCCGTCCTCTTTTCTCTCTCTCTCTCTCCCTCTCTCCCGGGCCATTCTTCCTTGTAGGCGAGGCGAGGCAACGGGTGCAGGGTGGTGGCGCGCCCCAAGCGCCCGACGACGGGGGTTGAGGGTGAACGAACCAACGGCTTGCCGAAGATACAACGATACAGAGCAGAGAGCGCGGTGCAGGGCTGCGGCATTGGCTCGGAGGTTTCTCTGATCGGCATGCCAGGCATCTGAGCTGTAGTATCTATGTACATCCATAACTGTCTTCATTTGGCCTAATGTGCAGAAGCTTGTGAATCCTTCGGCCTCTCTAATCTGTATCTTCGTCAGAAACATGATAATCCCCACCCCCGACTCGGGGCATGCCGTCGGCTTCTGCGGCAGTCGAGTGGGGAAACGATGAGACCCGAGGGCTGCTTGGATTGGTGCAGCACGCTCTTGTTGACTGATACCCTGGTCATTGTCTTGGAACATGTCATTCGAGCGGCCCCGATGATCCATGTGCACGTGTACGGAGCGGCGTCGTGTTGTGGCTTGATTGTCATTCGCGAACCCGACTGCAACCAGTCTTTTGGCGTGTTGATCCCCCCAGAGCTCCATGTGCGTTCCCGTTCGCCTCTGTGGCGTCGACAAATTCTTCAACGAGTTGTAATTCTTGCTGGTTAGCCACTCCCAAGCTCTGCTTAACCTTTGCCAAACTACCACTAATCCCAAATCGCCCTTGGTGCTTGCTTACACCAGCCAAAGAGCCACACTGAATAAAGTGACATGGGCTCACACTTGGGGCGGTTACACTACCTAACCGTCAGAAGAGGGCCAAAGCATGTGGGTTTTTTTTTTATCCGGCTTGGAAGTCTCGCGTATCGAATAGCTAATGGGAGATGGGCCGGACACTTCCAAGCGGACAGGCAGTAGACATTGGCGCGCCGCCGCTTGCTCGGTGCTTTTGGCTGAAAGCAAAGAGACAAATGCCTGTAGAGGAAAAAACCAGGGCACACTGCAGTTTACTCGAGTCTGCCCGATTAGGTAGATTTGAGGGGGACGCGGTTAAGGTCCCAAGAGTTTTGACCGATCAATGTACGGCCGTACGGTAGTCGTGGACAGACCTCCATGATGGACAGACCTCCATGGTGAACAGACCTCCATGGTGGACAGACGGCTCGATACTTTGTCCTATGCGTACATACGGACGTGGCATCATGCTGCCATCTAGCGAGGATATATACAGGCTCAGTCATTTCCTTTTCTCTCGAGTAAGCACCGTAGTCGCTGCCGCCGAGGGAATAAAAACGACTCGCCAGGAAAAGAAATCTAACCTCGCGCGTAGCCGCCCGTCGCTCAAGTGCTTTCGGAGAGCCTGAAATACGAAACCATTGGCGTGGCTGATATGCGAAACGAGTTCCGCGCTGGGAGAGAGAGAGGGGGGTGTTGGGCGCGCTGTCTTGTTCTGTCGTTTCCAGAAACGCACTAGGAATTTGGCTATGCATATTCTTGCTTGATCAAAAGGCCATTGCACAAAGGGCCCTGTTAGCCGCTCGACATGCCCTCCTCAGCAGTTGCGTTCCCGAACCATCGGCCATAGTTTTATCTTTTCCTGGACAGACACAAGCGCCAGGCTGCATGCATCCGAAAAACACTAGCTTGCCCGTAATATATCGCGTCTAATTGATCCCTGGGGACATCGATGATCCGCAAGTCAGGCGTGGTGGAGTCTAGGGGGGCTATTTGGAAGGGTGTGTTTGGGCGCATGGACGTCTTGCTGGTAGGGTTCCTAAGCATTGCCGACAAAGGGCTTCCTGGCTATATCGTTCCTAGAACGCTAGGTGGAGCGAATCAAGCGTTACAAATTGGACGTGCTTAGGAAAGAATAACGATGTGGACGGGGTCACTTGATGGCGCGGACCGCATCTAAGGAGGAGGATAAGAACCAGGGGTGCCGCGCTGTTGTTTTTTTTGTTATCAATCCTTGATGTCTAAGTGTGTCGCCACAAACTCCAGGGATTGGGGTGTTTTTTTTTCTTGTGAAGGATCTGACTTGTTATTGCCTGAACCGTCCTTCCGTCCAGACCCTGCCAGCAAATATATATACCGTCACATTGAGAAGAAAAAAATAGTTGCCCTACAATTACGACAAAAATCGTGGAGCCAGACTCTTGTGCCGCCAGATTACTTGAACCAATGGCTCTCCAAGTCCTGACAGAAAAAAATGATCCAATCATGGCTCCCACCACACATTCTGCGTTTTTGGACATGCTTCCGCCCGAACTCCGTATAAACATTTACTCGCACCTGCTCGTCGCCTCGACGCCTCTCAAAGGCCAACTTGCGCGACAGGACAAAACATACGACCTGCACACGGCCATTCTACGAACTAACCGACAAATCCACCACGAAGCACGATCCGTCTTCTTTGGCAAAAACACCTTTTACATCACATCCATCCCACCATCGTCGTCGCCGCCGCCGCCACCAGCAGCAGCAGCAGCAGCAGCACGGAGCGACAGTCCACCCAGCGGAGACCACGATGACGACTACTACGACGAAGAAGAAGGGTCCGGAGCCTTTGAGCCGCCGCTGCAACTCCGCGATCTCCCACTCGTCCGGCACCTGGAGATAGACTTGCTCTACTACCCACGCAGCATGCAGACGATTCGCGACGGGCGGACAGGCATCTGGAAACCCGTGTGCGTCGGTGCGCAGCGCTACATCACAAGCTTATCCTATCTCCTGTCCGCCGTCGAAACGCGGCTGCTGAGCCTCAAGCTGTGCGCTGACACGCGCCGCTATCTCGACGAGACTGCTGTGGCCGCGAGCGTCGGCAGCGATGGTAGCAGTGGAGGTGGAGGTGGAGGCGGCAATGCCACAACCAACAGCCATACCAACACCGCGGCCAAAGACCACGACGACCGGCTAGAGGCGCAGCGAATGCTAACAGGCTTCTACATGGCCGATGCCAACCCACTATTCCGCAAGGCGCTAGCGCGTCTGCACGTCGCTGACATGGCTCTTCATTTCGACTTTCCGGAAAGTTACTTTGACTTTGTTGTCCTCAAAAAGGTCTTGTGTCGCCAGCACTTGGTCGAGCTAGCGGGCCAGGTGCTCAATGTCAGGTCAGACATCCGCTTCAACGCCGCGGCCAAGCAAGACGACGGATACGACGGATACGACGCCCCCGACCAGGGCGCTGTTACCTTGATACCCGCCTTTTCTTCCTCCTCTTCTGTCTGATACCATGGTCTTGTCCATTTTCCTCCCATCTTCCTATATCCCCGCCTCCTTTGCTCCCCGCTTTCTTTTTCCTGGCCGACGGCCTTTTTGCTTCTTCTTAATCGATTCATCTTTAGATCTCAAACATGGTTTAGCGAGACTCGGATCGAGGCTGCATCTGGTGGATTCTTACGAGGGATATCCAAATACGAGTTATTGATTTTGTCTCGTCGTTTTTACTTTTTGCAACATGCTCTCTACTAGCTCGCTTCATTGCACAAATGTCGTGCAAACAACGAACAAATATCCATTCTGGTCACAGCCACATCTACAAAAGATCTACAGCCATAGCACACGATAGTGAAAGTCTAACCATCTTCTCTTGTTCGACAATACAAAATTCGGTAATGTCCAGCCGGTCCCCTCGCATAGTAGACATTGCCATGACATGAGCCATCGCCGGAAGCCACTAACACCTTTAGCGTGTAGGCCTTCCTTCTGGCGTCGGCATGGCGGCGATCTTGTGAACTAAGAAAACGGGAAACTTTCTTTCTTCTACCTAGTCTGCACTGGTTCCAGAGCATCACCCTTTGACGCAAACCTTTTAGAGAACCCCGCATGCAACCGAAAAGCATGAAACCGTCAACAAACATGTCCACATTGGAATGATTTGCATCCCTCGGCATGCACATGTTTGCGCTCCGTCTTTGTCCGGTTGCACGAGCCCAGCTATCGTTGTGCCGGCTCAGTCACTGAGAATCTCAAGCTCTTCATCGCCATCGCTGACTAAGTCGATGACCTCTTCGCCATCGTAAGAAAGCTCCTCGACATCTCCCGCTCCAATCAGGTCCTCGTCGTATGCCCTCAAGGTCTTGGCTATGCTGCGGTACAAAGCCTCAGCCATTATAGGCGGGAATGCATTTCCTGCCTGCTTCGTTGCCTCACTTTTCGATCCAGTGAATTGGTAGTTGAGCGGGAAACTTTGAAAGAGAGAAAGCTCTCTTGCCGTGAATGGTCGTGTGCCAGATGGGTGATATGAGGTAGTCCCTCCCGTAGTGATGCAGCCTTTCAGGTGTGAGTTCACACTATATGGCGTTCTAGGAAACGCAAACAAACGAGGCTGGTTGTAAACATCGGTGGCAGCTTCATACGCAAAACGTCTCAATGGCCGGAGCGCATTCCCAATAGAGATAAAGGCCTTCAGACCGCTACCAGGAGGCCCATGTGTGGGTTTGGGAAAAGGTGCCAGAGGCATCCCGCGCCTAGGTATACGACATTAGCCTACAGGAACCAGAACAGTATAGCAGCAGCAAGTACGTACCTAGTAGCAATGATAAGAAGCCGCTTACGTTGCTGTACGAGACCAAATTCTGACAAGTTTTGGATTTTATATCGTAAGTCATATCCAGCCTTACTAATATCATTAAGCAACGTAAAAAAGTTCCGTTTATGCGCTCGGCTTGTTAATAGACCGGACGTCTGCTCGAGTGTTGCCACTCGAGGCTTGACCTTCTTTAATATGGGGCCAACTGTATAAAGCGCCTCAAAATTGGCTTGATCATTGGACCCTGGCTGAGTACTAGTAGAGATATGATATTAGTACTAAAACTAGTGAGCAAGAAGCAAGAGCACTTACTGCGCAGGACTCCAATAGCAGCATGGAGGTGACAGGTGGAGGACATCCACCCTCCATGCCTTCTTGCTAATACCCGGGGGCGGAAAATCATGTGCGTCCATTTTGAGTGCATAAGCACTACGGTGGTTCAGCTTGTAAGCTTCAATAGCGCGATCATCCTTGTCCAGCCCCCAAGTAACTGAGTAGCCCGCCTGCAAAGCGCCTTGAGATGCACCACCCACGCCACAATAGACGTCTCCGTAAGTCAATTGGTCTCTCTTACCACTAAATCTGGCCTTGTTTCTTGGAGTGGCCAAACCAGACAAATCGGCGCGCCTATGACACTCCCTGTTCCCAGAAGTAAAGCAATCTTTAGTGACAATTACGCAATCATCATCATCATCCTCGACTCCGATAGATATTGCCGTCTTTCGAGATGCACCGGCTTGCACAAACTGATCCACATCGCTGAGTGCATCCTCCTCTTTTGCATAGATATAGCGGACGATGCCACTGTATGATTTTCCGTGTTGATTTATGTATTGTATGTTGATAACTCTGCAAGTGAGTCTCCCCGCATGGAAGATTTGGAGCTTAATCTCTTCTTGACTCATACCAACAGGGACAGCCAATCTACCACCAGTCCGGAAACTGAGGAAGGGATACGGCTTGCTTGTAACCGTGCATTCACGTATGCGATAAACCTCTTCGATGCTGACATCCTCCAGCCCAGCAACGAGTGGGGTGCGGTCGTCTTGTTCCTTGATACGTAGTACTATTGCGAGCTCATTTAAGTTCCCTTTGATGATTTTAGTGCCAACTTTGGTATATATGTAGACAGAATATCTATACGCACAGTCAAATAACTGGCCAAGGTATTTAACGCGTCGCATTCGGTAACCGCGGAGCCGGACCTCATCTGTCTCCAAATTCATGATGATGTACCTGACACGGAGGAAATCACCACTATGCCTAGTATTGACTTCATGTGTCAAGTGGTCATGCATCTCGACCGTGTGCTCTGGTCTAATGATTAGACCTTTACCCAAGCGGTAACTTCCTATCACGACTTCTGAGTGCTGAAGAGAAGAAGCTCTTGCAAGGTCCGGTGCAGATGCAGTCGAGCTGGCACAGGGATTGTGAGCAATAACTTCGGGCTCCTCATCGTTAGAGTCTACTAAGAGCATTAGTAAAAGATGCAAAGATGCTGAGAGGGGTATTTTACCATAGTCGATAAGATCAAATTCGCTCTCTTCATTGTCAATAGGTCTATCGTCATCGTCATCGAGGACGTAAGGGCGTGATGCAGACATGGCTGGGTGTAGCTATAGCAGTGATATTGCAGCGAGGTAGAAGGGACAGTAGAGAGTTTGTGCGTGGTTAATGTAGTAGCGAAGGAGTAAAGACAGTCTCACTAATGTATTGCGATGAAGTGAAGGGAGCAAGTCACGGAGGACGCCGCTTTGCAATGAAGGTGAATATGGCAAGGCAAACTAATTCGGAAGGAGCGGTGACAAGCAGGGAAAGAGCAGATACCTGGACTGAGAGTCAAGTGGCACAACGAGTCTAAGAACGAGGAAGACGTCCAGGATAATTCACTGCGCCTTGTCTATCTATACAGAAAATGCCAGCCTCGAAGCTCGTGCAAAACAATATGCATGTGATGTCACTCATGAGATTGTCTTGTGTACGAACTCCTTCTCCAGCCGGCCGACCTCGTGCTTGAAAGCCTCCACCTCCTTCCAGCAGTCCAGCGGGCGGCGGTCGTGAGTCCTCAGACACGCGACTACGGCCTCCTTTGCCTTTGTAACATCGGCGTCAGCCTGCTCGAGCTTCTTTCTCTGCTCGAGCTTGGCCTTGAGACGCTCAATCTCCTTGGTGACGCTGTCCCGGCTCATATCCTTTTGCCTCTGCTTTTCAGCGAGCGTGGAGCTGCTGGATGTGGCGTCTTGAATCTTCTCGACAAGCGAGGGCTCGCTGGGTTGCTGGATCTCATCCGACAGGGTTTCGCTGATCTTGTTGAAGTTCTGAATCTCTTGGGCTCGCAGTTTTTCGAGTTCAGCTGTCAGACGTTCCTGGTACTGGAGTTCTAATTGCCTTGACCGTGCCGAGTCTGTCTGTTCGCAGTCAGTCGCCGCCGGCCATGTCGGTTTGGAGGACACGCACGAAAGGATTCTTCTGCAGCGAACCGACCAGCTCATTTGAGAAGCTGACGGGGTGATCTCTGCGCGCAAACTAGTCAGCACCCGACGTCACTCTTATCGCTGGGCCCGTGGCGCGCGGGGGATGCCATTGGTTGGGCGGACATGTACATACGGGGAGAAGACATGCTGCTTGACCTCAGACGAGGGTTTCGAGTTCTCGGCACCCATTGTTGCGATGGTGGAACGGCGGGCGTCGTTGAGCGATGATGCACTTGGTCGAAGAAGTCCGAGTTGAGGCTTGGCCGACAAAAGCACGCTAGCCGCCATCCCTGCACGCCATCCATCCCTCCATGGTCGGGCGCGCTGGGAAAAACACCATGCGACTATCGCGACATTCGGCTCTTGTATATAGCGACACCCCCGCCCTTCACCGCCAGCAATTCATGCAGCGATTATTCCTTTGAGCTCGCGTTGTTTCTCTCAAGCCATCCATTATAACTTTTCCCTCAGTCTCTCCAACTGCGCCCGTTCCCTAATAACCACACTCGCCCCTCTTCCGCCACCCCGCCATGCAGTCTTCGCTGACCAGCTGGCTGAAAAAGTCCAGCTCCGAAAAGCAGCCCCAGCAGCCTATGAATGCGCCTTTAGCCATACCACCAAAGGCCAGTCGTCCACCTCCTCCCCCAAAGTCGGCCTCTGCTCCAACCGGCGCCCCCCTTACCACCACACCGACGCCCTCTGCCATGGAGAACTGGAATGATATCCCTGATGACTTCCTGCAAGCGCCTTCGCGACCCAAGTCCAAGAGGAGCCCTCGCTCATCTCGCGCCGTCACTCCTGTTGCTTCGACAATACCCTCCCCTAATATTCTGCCAGTCCAGCAGCCCCCCAAACCATTGCTTTTCGCCCTTCGTCCTCTGCCACCCAACGTCCGACTCGTGCCACTCACCGACAACCTCATGCCAGCATTCAAGCGCCTAAACACCCTTACTCTGCCGATATCGTACCCAGAGTCCTTTTATAAGGAGACCATGACGGAGCCACACCACGGCATCACACTCGTGGCAGTATGGCATTCATCTCCTGCAGATGAAGCTAGCGAGCCTTCAGCAGAGCAGTCGCACCTCGTTGGCGCCGTGCGGTGTCGGCTCCTTCCCTCTGCACAACTATACATCTCCACTTTGGGCGTACTCGCTCCCTATCGTTCCCACGGCATTGCTATGCACCTGCTACAAGCCATTGTAAAAAAAGCCGTCGACCTTCACGGCGTCCGCTCCGTCACAGCGCACGTATGGGAGGCAAATGTGGAGGGCATGGAATGGTACAAGAAGCGGAGCTTCGATATCGTGGGCAAAGAGGAGGGATACTACAGGAAGCTTAGACCGCAGGGTGCACTCCTTGTGCGCAAGTGGATCGGCGTGGGGGATTTATTGGAGCCCAGTATCTTGCAAAAAGATGGGTTGACTGGCGAGTGAGCTTAGGATTCTGCTCTAGACACTGTCTCCTGTTCGCCCTTACGAAAATGCCGTCAATAGTCTGGTTGCCTTAACTTTCAAGACCTTACTCGAGTTGCCTGGATCCGGTAATCTGGACCTTTCTACTGTGCATTAGCTCTTCCACTTTTATATTCAGCCGAACCAACATCACGGTACGCCCAGAGCCATGCTCCTCGCTGCAACCCGGATTTCCCGTATCGGACCCTGATGAGCTCTCACCGTTTGCATCGGGTAATACGCTCATGCAGCATGTGCAGAATGGTACTTTCCATAAGCACCACAGGCATTATGTGTGACTGTTAAGTAGACAAGGATGGCCTGATTCTCAATTTGCGGCTAAAACACCCTCCCGCCCAACCGCCCTGAAAGCCGATAAGAATAGAATCCACATCAGTTGCAAAGGATTTTACGGTATAGCCGACCTTTGGACGTTGGATCGAGCTGAGTAGGGTAGTGATGGGTTCACCCATTCACAAACCAGGCAATACGCTGCGGATCATCTCAACACAGTCGATATCATGATCATGGCCTTTGGGATGCGGATGCTGCTATTTCTGTCGGTGCCTAGACTGCATTCTCGATCATGAACGCTCCCAAAGGTATCGTCTCCTGCTAGTGCACAAATGCCTCTCATGCGCGTCGAATCCTCAGCACCCATCGTGTAGCCACAATATTGGTGAATATGCGGACAAATTAGTCATACCGCGTATGGTGTTCTGGTCTAGTTGGGATGCTCATGACAGTGGAGCCGCAGACAACCAGATTCCAGACCTAAGCCATGTCGCTCAATCCTACAGTTGAGATCGCAACTCTATATAAGATGCTCGCAATGTGAATCTTCCTGGCCCTCAGTCAACCAGTCAAAATTGTACCAGTTTCTTATTAAACTTCACTCTATCTCCTCGCTATGCACCTCCCCACAGTTGCCATCTTGTACGCGAGCCTTTTGGCACTCTGTGTAGCCGTATATGACTGCCATTGTCTGATGTGCTTCACTAACCCTGCTACAGGTACCAGCCGACAACAAAGCTCAACTTGAGCCGCGCCAGACGTATATCATAACATGTATTGGAGGACGCTGCAGCGACAACATCAGTCGACCAACATCTGAGCCACCAAAGCCAACGTCAAGCAAAGTTACAACGACAACCAAAGTGACGACAACAAGCAAAAAGCCTGAACTGACTCCTACCCCGTCAAAGGTCAGTGCATTATCTGTCTACTTACATGACTGAAAGCACTCCCTATTATCGACGGTTAGCGCTGTAGCTAACGAGTTCCTCACAGACTACGATCAAAACAAGCACAAAGACTGCAGTCTCACCAACCAAGACTACTACCGAGGAGGTTGGCCCGAGTAGCACTAGATGCCCCGTGCCTCTCTACTACAAGTGTGGGGGTTGGCATGACGGCAAGCCCTGGACAGGCTGCACCCAGTGCGTAAGGGGAGCAAAGTGTGTGGAGCAAAACGGTGCGTATAGACACTTGTCATCAAGCATGGATTGGTGAGACTAACGTTGATTAGAATGGTACTTCCAGTGCGTTGCGGACACTAGTATTGAATGAGTATAGCAGGTCGGTTCTGGCTGTTACGCGCAGCTGCAGATATGAGGCGTACAAGCAAGTGTTTCGTGTATCGTTGTTTAAGCTGTCACTTCTTTCAACTTAGATATCTCACCCCCGCATTTGACATGTCCTCAAAGCTTCCAATGTCACCTTTGCGTATGAAGACCTTTTCTTTGATCATCTTACAAACATGGCTGTACGCTTTGATCCATGTGGAACAGCTTCTGTTCATGCTCTATGAGTAAGGCTGATGACCAAGCCTTACTACTCCCACAGATTGGAGACATGGTGGGGTAACGTAACAACGGCGCTCCTGACATGCCCCACCATGACCAACATGAGCAGGCGTCCTAAGCAGTCAACAGTCGTTCTCGATACAAGTATAAACAAATAGCCCGGAAAAATGCCCGACCCACGCGTCTTCATAATCCGCCACGGCGAGACAGAGTGGTCCCTCAATGGCCGCCACACAGGCGTCTCAGACATTCCCTTGACCGAAAACGGCGAGAAGCGCATCCGAGCAACGGGTAAAGCCCTCGTAGGCGACGACAGATTAATCGTACCTAGCAACCTAGCTCACATGTACTTTGACCTTTTTCTCCACCACCCCCACCCGCTCTACACAAAAAGAAACCCGTCCAATAACATGAAATAACATAGATACGTCTCGCCCCGCACCCGCGCCCAAAGAACCCTCGAACTCCTCAACCTGGGCTGCAAAGACCGATACCCCTGGTCTCCCTCCTCCCCCTCCTCCCCCTCGCAACAAGAAGACATACCCGACATACGCACGCACGCTAGAATCGAAATCACACAGTCAGTCCGTGAATGGGACTACGGCGACTACGAAGGCCGCATCACGAGGGAAATCAAGCAAGATCGCGAGAAGCGCGGCTTAGGCTCGGACTGGGACATTTGGCGCGACGGGTGCGAAGGCGGGGAGGGTCCCGAGCATGTGACGGCGCGACTGGATGCGTTTATTGACGAACTGAGGGAGAAGTGGCACAGGGGGAGGTTTGGCAAAGATGGGAAACCAAATGATGTGCTGATTGTGGCGCATGGCCACATTTTGAGGGCGCTGGCAGCGCGCTGGGTGGGAAAGCGACTAGAGGAGAATCCGAGTTTGATTCTTGAGGCAGGGGGGGTGGGGACGCTGAGCTATGAGCATCATAGCATTGAGGAGCCGGCGATTCTGCTGGGCGGTGCGTTTGTGGTTGATGTGGTAGACAAGGAGCAGGAGGAGGCGAAGGCGAAGGCGAAGGCTTAAGGTAATGTCTGTTGGGTAGTGCACATGTCATCTTCTCTTCGTGGGAGTTGTATTACGTTGTTTTGATGACCTGTTCTGCCTGATCTCGTTCTGTGTACATGCTCCATTTTTCTTACTTGATTCCCCCTCATCCTCGCATTACACTATATCAGTGACACATTCCACACTCGTCGACTACTCCGTTTTCAGGGTACCGTCATCACCATTCTCAGCACATCGAATGCGCTGGTAATCCACACTCTTCTGCTTCGCAATCTTCTCAACCTTGTCCTTATTTTTGATAGACCAGAGTACAAACTCGCGAATCGCAAACGCATTCACGAGACAATCGCGGCCATGCACAGCATGACTTGGCAGATTTCTCTCAGTATAGTCGCGGCACAAGCTGTCCAGGGTCAGCTGTGCCTTGCTTAGTGGACCGCTGGCTGCCTTTTCCACCAAATTTGCAATGTCAATGGCACGGCCATGGACTATGCGCAAAGCATCGAGATCTGAGCGCAGGTTGTGGCCTACAATGATCGTCTCGCTATCAACATACTTTTGTAGGGCAGCCCGGGCTGCTGACCAGCCTTTGAAGATCTTGTAGCCAGCCTGTCGAGCTGCTTCCATGTCGAGCCAGCTGGAAATTCCGGTGACTGCCGAACGCCAGTCGGTGACGCGTGAGCGCGGATCGGTACAAACAAGGTGGTTCATGAGTATGCTGCAGGTGACGAGATCTATAGCTGCAATCTTGACAACTTCGAGACGGCCCCTTTCAAGCACAACTTTGCTGCAGGAGAGAGCAACTACACCCAAGCATGGCTTTCCTGGATCTCGAGCTGGGCACGATCTAAAGTCAGTGAGGCCGTAGCAGGTATTGTTCTCGTCCATGAATGCCTGTGGTGATGGCACATGCTCGCCTTGAAGCCCCCTCGGTAAGTGGCACATGTTGTCGAGCAGACCAACAACTTCGGGTTGTTTCGCGACAGAGATTCTGGTCCAAAGAATGCCTCCAATAGTCATGCCGCCATCGTAGTGTATGAAGATATCAGATTGAATGAGTAGGCGTAGAGCTCGGGCTTGGATCTGCTTGGCTTGCTCCACATCGGCAGCACTGCCCATGCTTATGATCGTTGGCGCACCGCTTGCTTGAAGTGACGATATATGATGATGTGCTGGTGCAGGGCGTTCTCCGGGAGATACTTTGGGCGGTCGGAGGGCAAGGGATTGAGGAGCTCGAGTGAGAGTGTTGCTACCCTTATGACTATAAGCTAGCCCAGACGGTGCTCGTAGACGATCCTCTTGCTTCAATCTTTCTCTTTCTCGCGCGGTAAGCATCCAAGAGTCGCGCCCGCTTATGTCCAACTTCTGGCCGCCAACGCCATGAATGTCAATCCTGTGTTGCTTGAGACCAGCCTCAGACCTGAAAGTCTTCCCACAGCCGTTGGCATTACAGATATGTGTGCCAGTGTCGGCAGCCGGAGCAGAAGTGGCGAGCAAGGCATGGTGCTCTTGGGGTGGTACAAGCTTGCCCAGCTCCGATGTAACTGCCTGGACTGGCATATGCCGAGAGGCCTTAGCCTTTAGTCGTCGGGCAGATCTCTTCTTTCTCGCTACTGTCGGGGGCCATGATTCGGCTGGAGACGGCGCAGCATGAAGCTCTTTGCTGTCATGGTCAGACTGTAATTGTGACTCGCCTGGCGTACATGCCAGGAAGTGGTTGTTGTAATGACCCTGCGATTGGAATTTCTTCTTGCAGTACTTGCACCATAGTCCACCGTTACTGGTGTTCATCGATGCATTTGACTGCTGCATGGCATCGTCGTAGGAGTGAATGTCATGACTGTGATCATATCTGGGCTTGTCCAAGTCGATGTAGCCTTTCGAAGCAGACTGCGGCTGTTTCTTGGGCGGCGTGTGTCTCCGGTCGGCACACGCGTTCGCTAAGTTGCTTCGGTGTTCGTCAAAGCGTTTCTGGTTGCTGAAGCTCTTCTCACAGCGATTGCAGAAGACTGCCGTTTCTTCGGACTCCTTGAGCGTACCGGCACACCCCGATGATGGCTTGCGATGATCGTCGAGGCTCTCTTGCGAGATGAAGCGTCGGTTGCATCTGTCGCAGAAGAAGCTGGGCGTGCCGTGACCGGTTTGACGTTGGTGAAGCTCCAGTGCGTGTGCATCATCGAAATTCCACTTGCAGGTACTACAAAGGAGCCCCGGTGGTGCAGTGTTGCGGAAGTGAGGTGTAGTATGCCGAAAGTGAGCTTCAGTATGGCGGCTTAGTTCGGCCTTGGTGATGAAGGCCTCATCACAGATAGCACACTGGAATAGCATCTGAGAGTCCTGCCTCAGTGCCATCACCGGTAAAGGCAGGCTGTCTCTTTATGCGTGAGGATACGAGGGACGGAGTAAAAGGACTATGTTTGTGGGGTAAAAACATAAGCGGCAAGCACGACGTGGGGCACGGACGGCTCACTATCACGATGTGGTCTTCTCACGGGCAGAAAATCCCTTCACTCCGGCACTGTATGAGGAGTGTGAGGATGAGGTCAGAGCCCCAGCCGATAACGGCACGATCTGGCCAGGCAGTCTCCATGGCCGCTCCCAAGAGGTATACCAGCTACTCACTTTTCAGCACCGCTTTTCTGTTCATCTCGTTTACGCTACCTATGATTCGGAAACAATGAATTAGGACTTATTGCATATGTATGCATCACCTGGACAGCCGATTGATACTCTGGAGCAAACATCTCGCAGCTTTGTTTGGCTGATGGTGCAGACAGAAAAGAAGAGTGGACAAACTACCCTCTGCACCGAAGCTTTCAATCTCACGACTGGACTTATTTCATGAGACTGCCATACAAAGCCATCTCTTGTAATCTGATACCAAAGACATCACCTGATCGGCCGATATTTCGTGTTGAAGAGTTCGCAGTCTGAAAATGCGCTCTCACAGTGGCCATGACTTTCTATCTAGCACAAGCAAACAACTAAGAATATCGGGTGATCAAGGTCTTCTATAAATCCCAGGGTTTTGGTGGGCTGGTAGCTATTGGCTATTGAGTATCACATCGACCCTTTGCCTGTGAGTTAGTTTGTCGTTATGCCACAGTCATCTTGTCGACAAAGGGTCCAATGTCGGCAGTAGTATTACTACCGATGTACCGCGTATTACCCCAAATTTATCAGCCATCGGAGAAGAACCCCCCACACTTTCGCAATCCCATCCTTCGTAATTCCCCACAAAGCCACACGCATCAGGACAGTATTGGCTTGCGTACCCCGAGCTTCTAACCAACCAAGGAGGCTGTACTGCCATAGGTTGGCCTGTACCCCACGGAACAAGTGGAAAAGAAATCGACAGCTCCACCCGCGATGTCTCGGGCCCGCCCCATACTTTTCTCACAGCCATGCGAAAGATCGTGGAGTAAGAAGACGTACCGACCGTGTACAACCGGCAACTATTGTGGCGCTGATGGGCCAAATCAGATTCCGACTTGTCACTCTGATATGTGTAAGAGATGCTGTGGGGCTTTCGCGGGGTAGTATCTAGCGTGCTCACATTCCGCAAAATCCGGGGTGGCTGGGCTACTCGTCCCGGCCTCATGGCAGTTGGCTAAGCAAGGGAAAGCATCGGTCGGTAGCATGTTCATTGCATCTCTCTAGAAATGTCCCCCTCGTCAAGATGCAGCTCTGCGTCCTGCTGACGGACGACAGCAATGCAGTGCAGGCTAAATACACTTAAAGCCATGCATACCCATACCTTGGGACTTTGAATGTGGCTCTGCATTGCCTTCAAACACAGCAGACGCGCTGCTGTTTCTCTGTAACAAGTTTCGCGTGCTTGCAGGTCCGTTTCCCCAATCTTGTCGTCCGAAAACAAATGAATTGCCGATCACCCTCTGTGGGGCTCTATATGCAACAGTGTAAGAATTATGCGGGGTATCTCGCTGAGTATTTTCTAGGTGATAGACTGCCAGTTGGGGCATGTCATCCTGGTTCTGATTAGACAACGGATGTTTTAGCCAGTGACTGGGGACCACACATCCTTATTAACATGCGTATTGCCTCGGATTTCCTCACCCACCAAACATCGACATCCTCAAAGTGGTCACCATCTTCATTTCGGATCTGGAAAACATCTCAATATACCTTTGTTTACTAACCGTCCTCTTTCCACCAAGTCGCCCTCTGGTATAGTGGTACATCATGGGGTTCCTAGGAATCGCCGAGGATAAGCACCTTGCTCATGTTCCAGCAACCGTGATCTTGAGCGGGGACCAAGATCCTCTAACCACCGTCCCTCAAGGACCCGCTCCCCCCGCCGGACTAAAGCGTGGCACTGGCAGAGATTCTGAAATTATACTCATTCCACAACCGTGAGTCTGTCAGGTATCATAGTCAGCAGCATGGTTGACAAAAAACAGGTCTGAAGATCCGAATGATCCGCTCAACTGGCCCTATACCCAGAAGCTCGTTATTATGTTGATTGTGGCCTATGGCTCGGTCCTTTACGCTGCCGTGCTTGCTCCTCTTCTGTCTCCCGCATTGGTCGTTATTGCCCAAAACTTCAACAAGTCTGTTCGTGACATTACCCTCATCTCAGGATACATGCTACTGGTTACCGGCGGTGTTGGACCTATAGTCAACGCGCTGTCTCGCAAGTATGGAAAGCGTCCCCAGCTTATTCTTGCGGCGCTCTTTGGCCTACTCGGAACTGTCATTTGCAGTGCCTCGAACAACTTTGAGGGCCTTATGGCCGGACGCATCATCCAAGGTGGTTCTGTGTAAGTTTGATATATGCGCACCTGTTAAGCCATGCTGACTGTCACCAGGTCTGCTTTTGAATCCCTCGTTGTCTCGATGATTGGTGATCTATTCTTTGTGCACCAACGCGGAGCTTTCATGACGTTTATCCAATTCATCCTCGGAGCTGCATCCAACTTCTCGGCCATCATTGTCGGACCCATGGCAACAAACCTTGGCTGGCGCTACCTTTTCCACATTCTTGTTCCCTTTGTAGCTATCGAGGTCCCCCTGCTCTACTTTTTCGTTCCCGAGACTAACTATAACCGCGACCACCGTTATGACATTGATGAGCTTTCCAACGAAAATCTAGCCGAGTTTGCTGCTATCGAGGGTGAAGAGCAAAAGAGAGCGAGTGGAAGCGACAAGGAAGGAAGCGATAACCTTGAAAAGGTCGCGACAAACACCACTTCACGCTCTGCCATTCCTCCGAAAAAGACATATGTCCAATCGCTGGCCATCTTCACCGGAACCCACTCAGACGATAACCTTTTGCAGCTCGTCATTGCGCCTTTTGCTGTCTGCACCAACATGGCTGTTCTGTGGATGGTAATCGTAACTGGTGGATTGACAGCCTTCTTCGTCGCACAGTCATACGTAATGGCTCAGATCTTCCAGGCACCGCCATACCTGCTCAGCGCAGCTGGAGTCGGCTACCTTTCCCTCGGCCCCTTTCTCGGAGGCCTTATTGGCTCCATTTTTATCGGAGTATTATATGACCCTCTGATCAAATGGTGTGCTAAGAAGAACAATGGCATCTACGAGCCAGAATACCGTCTACTTGCCATGATCCCGTCCGTAACCATAATAATCGGCCTGTGCCTGTTTGGCCACTATGCCCAAAAGGGCTCGTCATTTTACCTCACTGCCTTTTTCCACGGCATGGACCTTTTCGGCATCGTCATTGCGTGTATCTCAGCCTCTTCCTACGTGCTCGACGCCTTCCGCGACATCAGCTCCGAAGTCTTCATCATCAACATGGTGTTCAAGAACTTTTTGTTTTACGGCTTCTCGTACTTTGTCAACAACTGGGCCGCTGCAGACGGGCATGCAGAGGTCTTTTACGTCTTTGGCGGAGTCGCAGGCGGTATGATTATCACGGCACCCGTCTTCTTCTTCTGGGGTAAGAAGTATAGGAGCTTTTGGCATCGACATAATCTCTTACAGAAATGGGGCATCTCGACGCATGCTGAGATTTAATGTTTGCATTCATATATGGCTGTGGAGAATGATTAGCCGCATATCTTGCCAAAATGTTAATTTATTCATCTTTGGCCTCACATCTACTGCCTTGCTTCCTTGATCGCCATGACTACTGTTTCGTGGTGTCTATGCAGTGAGAGACTCCAGTCAAGCATGCTGTGGATAGTATCAACACGGCCAAAGTCGAAAATAGCAATGAGGCTTCCCACAATGACATCTACGGACAAACGGAACCGAGTAGCTGCATATGCAGAGTTATTGATACCACCCACGTTGTGCAGAAGTATCCACAGCGAGAGCACGAATCCGCGGGACAGCTACTCGTAGACTCATGTATAACACAGGCATTATTATCACTCATTTTCCTCCCTTACCTACAACACTGGGGGCAATGTATGGAACGCCATAGAAAAGGACCCAAGAATAGCTGCGCACCCACACACGTTCCCTTATCATTATCAGCAAGGTAACACGACATATCCCGATACAGTGCCACGGTGCACGTAGAAATCCCCTTGCATCCACACAAGCAGCCTCTTGAGAGGCTAGAGTCCAGCATCCAGCAGGCTGGAGGGCAAGTGTATGAGTTTGCACACGTGAGGTGGGTTGCACTGCATTGGCTTCGGCCCATGCGAGATTCCGACTGGACGCAAGTTTCAAAACATTTGCTGCAGGTAAGATGAACTAGAGTACACTGCGTCCCAAGCGGCGTTGCGCATCAAGGATACACAGAAATCAAGGTGCTGAACAGGTCTCGAGTACGGGGGTGAGGGTCTCATTCAGCCGGTGAGAGTGATCGACTGTTGTGCTGGAGAGGGGGCAGTGGTCACGCACTGAACGGATGCATCTCTCGCATTGGATACGTACGGAGGGTGCTATTGCATCTGTGTTCGCATATCGCAGCTGCCATGTTCTTATCAGCGCTTCGCGAAGCTGTCACCGTACTGAACTGAAGGCATGCATGCACGCTCGGCTCGCCACCT
>JALPSE010000026.1:107594-117736 GCA_030558545.1 Bipolaris gigantea
GCAACGAGGCCTCTGGTGAAGTCACCTTGCACACCGCAAATCATGTAGTGGCAGCCAGACTTTCGGCCTTCACTGATAATGCCAAAGGCGTGGTATTCCATGATAGATGTGCGGCTGATGCGGCCTAGGAGACCTTGCTGCATGCCACGCTCGAACTTGAGAACGGCGACTTTGGGTGAGGGGATTTCAACTTCGACGGGTACTTCGCGGAGGGTGACCCAGGGAATGAGAATACTGTCGAGTGTCAGTCACAGAGATAGGAAAAGATTTCGGGTTCAAGGTAGACCTACAAGACTGTCATAAAGACAGCAAACCAAAGTTCTTGTGAGCTGAGAAGACTGTGAGCGTCGCTTCTCCACTCTCCACGCTTGATATCGTAGGTGTTTCCCATGATCACGAAAACCCATGTCATCTAGAGCATGTTAGTTCCCATCTGGTTGAAAAGATATCTCGAATCACACACTGCAAGACCTAGCCATCCAACAAAGCGGTGGTGTCTCTCGAAAACGTTGTGGTAGGTGCTGGGCACAGTATTAGTATAGTGGCACAAAAGCAGTGTTAGCTTCATCAACTTACTTTCGTACCCAGGGGAAAGCGCTCAATATGGAAACTACAATGAGCACGTTGGTGATGATGCCGCTGACAATGACGGCAGGGTGTTGCACAGCGCGGTACTTGATGATGTCGACAATCTTATAGACGAGCCAACTGTGTTGAACATTAGTCACCCCCCTTATTCCAAAGTGTAGTCTGAACCTACGCAGCACCAGAGAGCGCACATCCAGAGTGAATACCTCCCACATGCTGGAGTATGGACACCACTGCCAACTTCACGGGAATCGGTGTCCACTGTTCAGATGGGTTAGTGATGAGTGTTTGAAACGGTAGGCACGGACAAATACATACGCTCAAGCCATATATGGCGACCATGTATAGGAAGCGCATCCAAAGCTCATTTCGCATCAAGATTGCACAGAGCAAATTGCCCAACACCAAAGCACCGAGATGGTTTTCGGCATAGGGGAAGTGGTTGGTTGCTGCGCAAATGATGCCCACAAGGTTCAGCACGACAACGAGGATGAAGAACTTTCGGTACGTATTGAACCAGAGCTTGAACAGAACCCATCGACTGATCTTGGGCTTTTGTGGCTTTTCCGTAATCGTCTCCTTGACTGCAGTCTTGGGCTTGTTATCAGTAGGCCTTTGTCCGCCTGCTCCCAGGTTCAGGTCGGGCACGCTTGTGCATGGTGTTATACCCTGGTGTACAGGAGAGACTGGATATGACGATAGGCCGGCCAGTGAGAAATCAGGTACACTTGCACGGGGTGTTATGCCGTGGTGTACAGGAGCGACTGGAAATGATGGTGGGGGAGCCAGCAATGACCTTTTGGGGTCTATGTACACAAATCCAGGTGCTTTCGACTTGAGTGCGCTATCACACAGCCCCTTTTCCGCACTGTCGAGCGAATTCGCGCTGTTCCTATCGACAACCGAGCTGGTTGTTGTCAGGGGCATTGTACAAGCACACGACTGATGCACCAAAGTTCAAAAGGACAGTGTAAAGGCGAAGGACAGTAAGACAGGGGTGGCTTCTGCCAAATGTTCAAAGAGAAGATGATGCCCAGTGAGAAGAGATTGATAATGGTACTTTAAACGATAAGTTGGTCTTTGAAAGGGTACTTATGAGGAGCCAGCCGCCAGTGGTACCCGCTCTATCGGGCTCCTGGATAGCCGCAACGCTGCTCATCCACAACTGAGATATGGAGTATACGGTGCCAATTTCCGCAACCATGACCGCCACCTCTGCCGATGTGTGGAGCCCTGTCTTACTCGACTTTCCGCTGGCCCCGACATAGCATATGCTAAGCTGGGTAGGCTGGCGGACGGCGAAGCCACGCCCGGGCTCACCTCGTAAATCGTGTTCAGTGGGGAGGGACGAACACCCCGGGAAGAGGCTAGGGTGGAGCCTTCTACCCAACTATCGGTCGAGCGATATGTCCCTGCAACTGCGATATAGAGGTCGGAAGATAGCCCAGTCAGAAAGAAGTCGTCACGGTGCGTCTGCTACTATGGTGGTACAGATATGTCGGCAGGCTAAGATCACGCGGCGTCTACGGCATATTGCAAAACTATATAACATGGTCAATGCGGCGTTCGTGTGTGACATTTCAACGTGACTACCAGGCGCAAGCGATAGGGACGTGCAGAACAGAAAATATACGGAGGCGCAGAGCCCGAGACTGCATTTGTTCGATTGGCGACAGGGCCATATCATCAGCTTGTGCCAAGATGCCCTACGACAGAGTCTCTTAATCTAGCTATGATTGCGGAACCGAGGCTTAATCTCTAGTTCTTCACGTACATATCGACGTACTCGTCGATATCCATGTTGTCAAGTGTCTTACTGTCTTGGGCCAAAGTGACGAGTTTGTCGACGTGGTCCGCCGGGTAATGCGGACCGAGGTGCCTCTTGTATTTGGCGAGAATCTCAGGCTTGGCCTCTTCTCGTCGCAGACGGTGGCCAAGAGGAGCCTCAACTATTTCCTCATCCAGCACTGTGCCATCCTTGAGCGTGACAGTGAGCGCATTGGTGATGGTCCGCTTTTCTGGGTCGTGGTAGTCCTTTGTGAATTGGGGGTCCTCGACACAGCTGATTCGCTGTCGCAGCGACTCAACTAGCGCCGAAGTCGCAGCCTCGCTATCATCTGGATAGTCGGTGGCTTCGAGGCGGTTGAAGACAAACATGGTGGCTACCATGTACTGCCACAGGGTCAGCGTCAGACATGACTCATCGAGCGTAAGCTTACCTGAACGCAGTGATCACGGTCTGCGAAATTCTCCATGGGCTTGAACTGCTTATCGATGATCCGCACGCAAGCTTCGTGTGTCCGGTTTACCACACGTTCAATGTCTTCGGCGGTCTTACCCATGGCCTTTAGCTTCTTGTTGAGGCGCTGGGCGGCTTCGACGGCGGTTTGGGAGTGGAACTCAGCTGTCACCAGGATCAATTTGTGCCACGAAAAAGAAGACGGATCCAATTGTAAACTCACCGGGATACGAGACCTTGAAGAGGACGTTCTCCATGACGTAGCTACCGTAGCCCCTTTGGAAGGTGAATGGCTTTCCACCAAAGTTGACATCGTAGAAGCCCCAGGTAGGAGCCGAGAGCACAGTGGGGAGACCTGGCTCCCCCTTCATGACCTTCAGTACGAGATTGACGGCCGTCTGGCAAGCGTCACCAGCAGCCCACGACTTGCGAGACATGGTGTTCGGCGAGTGCCTGTACGTGCGCATCGACTGCCCATCGACAAAGGCCTGCGAGATGGCGTCACGCGTCTGAGCCTCGTTGAGGCCCATCATCTTGGATACGACGGCAGTCGACGCAAGCTTGACGAGAATAACGTGGTCCAATCCGACCTTGTTGAAGGAGTTCTCCAGGGCCATGCAGCCCTGAATCTCGTGCGCCCTGATCATGGCTTCGAGCACATCTCTGACCTTGAAGATCTTTCCATTGCCTAGATTGCCCCCGGCCTTATTGGTACGAGTGATCCAGTCGGCAGTTGCAAGAATAGCACCCAGATTGTCAGAAGGGTGGCCCCACTCGGCAGCTAGCCAGCAGTCATTGAAGTCGAGCCAGCGGATCATGGCACCAATGTTGAAGGCACCATTGACAGGATCAAGCTGGTAGTTGGTGCCAGGCACCTTTGTGCCATTGGGAACAACAGTTCCCTCGACGACAGGACCCAGAATGTTCCTGCATTGCTCGAAACGCAGACCCTCGAGACCACAACCCAGCGTGTCGATAAACACCCAGCGAGCCGTGTCATACTGTTCGAGAATCGACGTTAGCTTTTCTTCTCAACAGCGATATTCACAGTAGCTTACCGCGAGCTCTGAATCGATGGGAGTGTTGTGGATATAGCTGGCCATGTCTTTGATTTCGGGATCATACTCGCGCTTGGCGAGCGCCTGCTTCACTTCGCTCTTGAGGGTCGTCATGGTGGAAAATGACAACGCAGGTACTGCTCTGGATGTTACCGGAAGAGCACGAAGAGCAATTGGCCTGGTGACTCTGGTGACAACGCTGGCTCGCGATCGAAGGCTTCGTGAAGCGGTACTGTACAGGTTGCGACTGAAGGCCGACATGTCTGATTAGCTTCTGTCGTGCCGGACGATGTCAATGCAGCTCTGGAGAAGAGGGACTGACTGGCTTTTGAATAGGTTCAGTGCACAGGTCAAGAACGCTCGGCTTGCAGAATTCGGGAATATGGATAAGTACGCCGTCGTCAACCGAGGCTGGGCATATCCGTACTATGCCGCGCGCGACGCGTGTTTCACGACGCCAACATAGCGGTGAACTTGGCGGACAGCCTGCCATTGATGCGTCTTCTTCCTCGCCGTTATCACTGTGCTACTACAGCCTCCTACATACAAGTTGATCCTCGGATGGCAGCCACTTTGCCGCACTGCATACCAGCGTGTTACCCCGCGTCATCCGCGGCTGCCTCAGCTCGGATACGCTATCCAAGCCCCCACACGAACACAACCATCCGCCCAGACGCAAGGGCCCAGCACTGAAGAGTATACATGCATGGAACATTCTTGGTATCAACTACCCTTCCACTACTACCGCCATTGCGCCTACGAACTAACTACGACTCTGCGCTCTCAATCCTCTTCGTCTGCCACCCCATCGTTATCGCTGTTACAATCCCCTCTTGTTTACATGCTGCCCGTTTGGCCCATATTGCCCTCTCCTCGCTAAATTACAACTGCATACAGCCAATGGGCCGACCATGCAACAGCCTCTCAATGATTCGGCGCTGTACGTAGGGATTGGGTTTGGATATGAATGAGCTGCTGAATGGCTTCATTTACCAGTCATCCTTGTCCGACTCGTCGTCTGTAGAAACATTAGCACACCGTCATAATGCCGCTCAGGAATATAGTCAACTTACCACTGTGACTAACTTTCGACTTCCGTGCCGCAAGTGCACTAGCCAATGCATTGGCTAGGCCAGCCTCTCCACCACCGGGAGCAGAGCCGCCTCCTGAACCACCTGAAGGCTCTTTTCCAGGCACGGCCGCCGCGCTGCGATCCTTCTTCTCTGAATCCGAAACCTTCTTCAATCTTGCTCCTCCACGAATATCTGCTAACAAGCCACCCCTGCCAACGGGAGCCTTGGGCAAAGACGCACCGCCTGGTGGTGGAGGAGGCGGTGGTGCTGGGGGACCGCCCATGGGAGGTAATGGAGGTGGGGGCGGTGCGCCGCTGTTGGGCATAGGCGGAGGTGGCGGTGCACCACCGCTGGGCATTGGTGGAGGAGGTGGAATCGATCGTCCTGGCATGGGCGGCGGTGGTGCAACATTGGACGTCGGTGGTAGCGGAGGTGGAACTGGTGCTGCTCCTGACGGTGGAGGAGGCGCAGGACGCGAAGCGGAGGGCGGTAGCGGTGGAGGAGGTGGTATGTTGTGAATCGGCGGTGGAGTCGGCGCAGCTGAGGTCTTTGGAGGGAGTGGTGGTGGAGGTGCTGATGGAATGTCTCTCACTGGGGGAGGTGGTGGCACTGGTCCTCGGCTTGGGGGAGGTGGTGGTGGTCCTGAAGGTACGCGATTGCCCGTGAAAGGCGGAGGCACGCCGAACCTGGCTCCACCTGATCTCTCCTCGTCGGGCACGGGCGTCTTTGACGCTCGAGGCGGTGGAGGAGGTCCTGGGTTCGCTGCATTGGACGAGGCCCGCGCTCGGTTTGGTGGTGCAGGAGCCTGGTTTGCAAACTTGCCTGCTTCTGCAATTGGCGGAGGCGCTCTGAAGACTGGCTTGGGCGGTCCTGGGGGAGGTGTAACTTCTCGAGTTGGCGAGTGCGGCGCTGGACTTTGCGACGAGGTTCGGTTGGCAGATGCGTCGTGTCGCGTGCGCCGGGCTGGCGGGGGCTGTGGCGGAGGTCCGCGTTTCGATGTGGTTGTGCTGCCCGTATGCTGGGGGCTGAGGGGCGCACCCGGTGGAGGTGGCGGAGGAGGAGCCCTAGATCGGCGCTGGTTTTCGTCTTTGATTTTTTCTTCCGACTTCCTCTGCTCAATGTACAGTTTGATGAAGTCGGCATTCTCTTCAATTTGGTCTTCTGTGATACCCATGGCCAACAGCTCCTTGAGCAAAGGCTGCCACGAGGGGTCTGTGGTATCGATTGCGGAGCTTCGTGCGCTGGTTGCGTTGGAATGGCTGCTTTGCACGGGCGAGGTGACAGAGGGCGAAATGGTCGGGTTCATGGGCGGAGCTGCGTGGGAGGAATTTCGGTGTCCAAAGATACCACCCAAAAGACCGTGGCCATGGCCACCACTTCTTCCGTTTGTTGAAGTCATACTGCTGCCCACGCTCACGCTAAAGGGCTTGCTCTTGGTGTTCTTGTGGGCGTTCTTCTCGCGGTCGTCGAGCTTCTTCTTGAATGTCCGGGCCTCTTTCTCGTCGGCAAAGGACAGACCGGCCAGACAGTCCTCGAGCTCAAAGGTGTGGAAGAAGACGCGGTCCTGGTTGTAGGAGAAGGGGTCGTAGATCTCCTGGTCCCAAATGACGCCTCTGGTTTGGGGCTGCCTGTGTCAGTCTGAGGCATTTAGGTGGAGTTGGCGGGGCGTACCGATATGTCGACCATCTTGAGCCAGAAGGTATTCCCGACTAAGTCGTTGGCCAGCACGACGGCGCCCTGCAGGCCAGTATAGGTCCATCGGTGCCGGTCAGGGTAGGCAACATACAGCTTGGCGACGGCGACGGCATGGATCTTGTTGCCCGACTTGGGGACGGTGCGCTTGACCATCTGCTTGTCCTCATCGGACAGAATGGACGGCATTGTGGTGGGAGTTTATGGGTGGTGTATGTTGGCGGTGTAGAGTTGTCCTACAAGCTTGGCCGGTCGAGGGCAGCCGTCGGGCGCTGCTGTGGTCCCTTCAGTGGAGGGTGGGGGGCGTGGTCCTCGCGCAAGAATATTCAGGCGGCACATGTAGCAGCCAGCAGTCGCGGCATGTATTGCCCAACAGTGCAGTGCTTTGTGGGCGAAGAATATGGCGGCAATGTCAAGACTGCCACGGTGGTGTGTAGAATACGGTGGAGCCTGGCTATGGGGAGACGTCAGACTTGAGGGCGCTGATGCCGCAGGCTAGTCGGTACCATCCCGAGCACGTGGGAGCCTAACCACCCACCACCCGCCCCATCGGACGACCTCGTCGCTCCGCTGAAGGAAACGCTGGCATCCATCTTGGCCGGGGACGAGCAGCACGCCCATCAATGGGTCTGGGAAAAGGACGCAGTTCCAACATGGGCGACACACCATCTCTCCAGCCTGCGCACGCGACACCGCAGAGCCTTCTCTCCCAATGCTATCTAAGTACAACCCCAAGACACAGCCCAAGATTGCCCTCGGCTTCCTTATCCTGCTGCCCGCAACCCTGTATCCCAAACCAGGTCGGTTGCACTATAAATTCAATCGTCATGCAAAAGTATCCACGCTTCCGACGCGGTGACGTAGCCCTCTGGGATATACCCAGAGAAAAACAGCCATGGGGGCCAGGCTCTCTGCCACGGAGTAGTATACGTACCACCCACCTCACTCGCTGCATTGATCCTGGCTGTGCGGTTGCCGTTGCCGGGCACATTATTAGATAAGCTCCGAAAGGAAGAGAACACCACCTTTACACGCACACGGACCACTCTACCTGGCTGGCCCCCACCCCATATTTGTGGGCGCGCGACAGCGCCACCAACGCCGACCTGCCGACTTGGTTCGGCTGCACAAGGCCTCCAGCTACTGCTATGATGACCTGCTTGCATTCGGGGCCCACACACACACAGGTGGTGTGAGCAGCAATGAACCTCGCAGTACCGACACGGGAATCACTCACCAAAAACGCCACATCTTTGCCCGACGTACTCGACAAACCTCTACCGGGTCACTCACGCCCATGTCTGGAGCCATGTCCCCGACCTATCTAACAAACACATTGAGGCCCCGAAAGGCGCGCGAAAACGACGAGGGCGCAGCAAGAACCATCTAGGCTGCATCACTTGTGAGAAAAGAAAAATAAAGGGTTTCCTTCTCCACCCGAGTAACCGTTCGTGGTCCTACAAGCTGCTACGTAGTGCCAGGAGACATGGCCGTCCTGTGCAAATTGCGATAGGCGTGCGCGTAGGTAACCTATCGTTTGCTGAGGAGCATCGTGACTGCACGCCAAAGAGTCGTCTGCAGATACCCACATGCATTTGAACATGTACAGCACGACCTGCCTAGGCCCAAGCCGCCGAGTCCATGTCAAATGGTCCAGCTATCGGATAAGCTCATCAGGCATAGTCCAGACGATACGCACCTTTTTCATCACTACCTCACCGCCGCATACCCTTGCGTTCCAAGCAACGCCGAGCAAGTCTGGACTCGGCATATTCCTTTCAAAACTTACCAGGCACTTACCCTTTGTACCCACTACATCTCTCCCCCTCCAAAATAAAACTAACTTCGAGACTGAGACCAATGATTCCGAAGACCGTTTCTGCATTCAAACAAAACCATCTTTTCTTTGAACCTTCGATTCGCAGGAAGGAGTTTAGGTTTTAGTGCCAGAGAAGCTTTCTTGTTTTCTCCTTGTTTGACCACTGCACAGAATTCTGAGTCGAAATTACTGTACCTAGCCACGACAGAGAAAAACCGTGTAGTCAACATAACAATGATCGTACCCACGACAAACGCCAAGCATTCACAGCTGCTGATTGGCCTAGTCTCCTTACCTTATGAATGCTATGCTCGCTTTAGCAGGGTCCCATCTTGCCATCCAGGTCGAAATCCCAAACAACCGCCTGGCACTCTGGCATAGATAGAATGCCAGTGTAGGACTAGAGGGTGCTTTTGCTCGATGGCCCCCGTCTCCAGATGAATCTCACGTCATGTTCGCAGCAACCCTCTTGTTGTCTTTGCAATGTAGTTACCTAAACAAGAAAACAGCGTTGCACTTTGGCGAGATTCTAGGCAGCCCTCCCTCCTTTAACGGGACTGTGCCGCGTGCCGTTCGGCGGCATGGTCCTCTGAAAGTCCTAAAACACCAGCGTCGATTAGACAACTGGTACGGATCGGCTCTATGGATATCATTCTATGATGGTGTATCGTCTTTCGATCTCTTGGCCGCCATTTTTTGCTGGATATGTGTTGCCAATAATCACAATCGTTAGGTAATACAAGGGAAAAGTGCATTCTAAGATCAAGAGCTGTGCGTCAACTGGAGACGTCTTTCGAAATTATCATTGTTCTCTACGAATTGATGATTAGCAGAGAAAGGAAGTGCCAGACCATAGGCCATCAGGACTCCCATGACCAGATGTGCTCCAGCTCATCAAACAGCAGTCTTGCTCGCCGTGCTAATCCTCAATAATCTAGTCGCATCTTTAGTCCGTCTTCTTATCTGGACCCGCAGTTCCTCGAAGCTTATTCAAGTTGAATGTCTTTGTGAAATAGAAATCAAGGACCGCGGTTGGCAGATAGGTCCACGCAAACCATACAATCCAGCTCATCTTGCCCTCCCATATCCATCGCGTCTTGTGGAACAAGCCATCGCCAGCGAGCACCTTGTTCACACAGCCGTACGCATACTGTTTGGTGTCCATGCCAAGCTCCTGGCTATGCTTGAGCCTTCGCTCGTACTCTGCCGCCAGCGGCTGCGTATACGAGCCAGGTGGCAGTGTGCGATTTCGACGCGCGATATTCGATTTCACGCCGCCCGTAACAACGGTGATGACGCGGACGCCAAACGGCGCGAGTTCAACGCGTAGAGTGTCGGAATACGCGTGCAGCGCCGCTTTGGCGGCATTGTACGGCGCGCCCCACACGTACGGTATGAGACCTGCCAGCGACCCCGTCTGCACGATTGTGCCTTTTGCTTCTATCAGAAGCGGAGCGAAGGTGCTGCACATTTTCATGATGGAGAAGAGATTTGCTTGGAAGAGCTCGTGCACCTCGGCCTCGTCGTAGTCCAGCGCGGGCACGACATAGTTGCGGCCTGCGTTATTGTAGAGGATGTCGAGTTTGCCTCCGGTGATTTCCGTCACGCGTTTATGGAGGGACGCGATGGAGTCGTTACTGGTGAGTTCTAGAGGTAGATAGGTTATCCGGGGG
>JALPSE010000027.1:4927-35713 GCA_030558545.1 Bipolaris gigantea
CTCTCACTCTGATTGCAGACAGAGAACTATCAGGGGAATGTGACGTATTGCATTATTTGGTTCCAGCACGCATTTCCTTTAGTTGGGCACCCAAGAGAGGCTGCTTGCGTGCTGCCCAAGGATCAACTCATGTGTACAATCCATGCCAAAAAGAGCTATATTCAAGCGAAATGATCTTCTCAGATGCTTCATATCAATTGTATATGCGGCAGTCACATCTCGTTCCCAATACTCGTGGTCACCCATCGGGCGCTTGCTTGCTTGCTTGCGTGGTCACCCACCTTGACAGCTGCGACTTGCACGTCGCTAAGCGACATGGTCCGAGCGCCCACTCGAATATTCGGGCGTCTTGCACCACCACCCTCGAACTTTCTCTCCTCAGCCGAATCTACTAACAGCAGCCGGTCAAGATGCCTTTCGTAAGTACACCTTGAGTTTCTCTCGCAACCAGAAACCCCTCTCCATCCTACCGCCGTCATGGCAGCCCCGCTTCGACGGTTTGTTGAGTGGAGTCTTTGCGAGATGCTTCGAATGCGGGTTTGAAGCGCAAATCGCTGACTCTGGGAAAAGTCCAAGCTCCAGAAGAACGATGCCTACTTCTCGCGGTACCAAGTCAAGTACAAGCGCCGCCGACAGGGAAAGAGTACGTATTGGATGAATTGCCTTGTTTACAACCGCATCTAACAGCCGGCAGCCGACTACTATGCCCGTAAGAGGTTGATCACCCAGGCCAAGAACAAGTACAATGCGCCCAAGTACCGCCTCGTCGTTCGCTTCACCAACAAGGACATCATTTGCCAAATCGTCCACTCCGAGATTGGCGGAGACAAGGTCTTCATGGCTGCTTAGTATGTTGCACGCGGCTTGGACTGAACATGAATTGTGGCTAACAAATGCACAGCGCTCACGAGCTGAGGGCCTACGGCATCACCCACGGCCTTACCAACTGGGCCGCTGCCTACGCCACCGGTCTCCTCCTTGCCCGCCGTGTTCTCAAGAAACTCAAGATTGACAAGGACTTCGTCGGTGTTGAGGAGGCTGATGGTGAGTTCACCCTCACCGAGGCCGCCGAGGTTGACGGTGAGGAGCGCCGCCCATTCAAGGTCTTCCTTGATGTCGGTCTCACCCGCACCTCCACTGGTGCCCGCGTCTTCGGTGCCATGAAGGGTTGCTCGGACGGTGGTGTCTTCGTCCCTCACTCCGAGAACCGCTTCCCTGGATACGACATGGAATCCAAGGAGCTCGACGCCGAGACCCTCCGCAAGTACATCTTCGGTGGTCACGTTGCTGAGTACATGGAGACCCTCGCCGACGACGATGAGGAGCGCTACAAGTCTCAATTCAGCGGCTACATCGAGGACGACATCGAGGCTGATGGCCTTGAGGAGCTCTACCAGGATGCCCACAAGCAGATCCGCGAGGACCCCTGGAAGAAGGTGGAGGGTGCTGGCCCCAAGAAGACCAAGGAGGAGTGGGCTGCGGAGTCCAAGAAGTACAAGACCAAGAAGCTCACCAAGGCGGAGAAGGAGGAGCGCGTCAAGGCCAAGATCGCCGAGCTTACTTCTGCTTAAGCGGTAGGCTTTTCTTCTTCATACTCTGTTCTATCATGAAAAAAGTACGGCTCTGGCGTCTAGGGATGACATGGGAAGCATGTCTGTCATGACAGGATGCATGTTCTGTACTTAGCCTTTCACGACCTCAATGAGAAGATAAGACGACGGGCCACGCGGTTGGCTGTCGCAAACAAGATACCCCCTTTTCATATAAGTGTGTCCGCTTGCTCTGCATAGGTGAAACATGGTGAAGTGGGACGATATAGCCCATCTGATATGCGCATTGACGGCAGCAAGTAGTATGTAGGTAGAAACTACTGGATTTGGACTTGCTCCTGGCGGCTTGGTTCTCGATAGTCTTGGCTGTGTGTGCGCGTGTAAGTATTGGTTTGCGAGGGTCAGGTGTTTGGGTCGACGAGGGCGCACATGACCCTGGGTGACGGGAGGTCCCGGCAATCATGGCATCATGCTTGCGGCTGGTCACGACGGGCGGGGCGCCAACATGTATGCATGTAGGTAGTAGTACAGTACTCACATACGTAGTGTGTACATACCTACTAGTAGGTCATGCTGGCCGAGAGAGAGCTGACGAGGAGCCGAAGGAAGCAAGCAGCCAAGAGCCTCTTTCGTCATCGCCCCGGCCCCAATACACATACGTGCTAAGCACCGTCGCGCACGTTCGCCATCACCTCGCTGCTCGCCATCAGCCGAAGATCGCACAGGGCGGCTTTTTGAATCTTTTTGAATTTGGCGCAAGTTCTGACGTGAGCACCACGGGTCGACTGGTATTGTCTTCGGCTCATCCGGGAGCATTTTCTCAGCATTTCCAATCAGCGCGTGGCGTGGGCTGATTCCCCCGAACTCAAGCTCAGCCAGACCCCGCAGACTCCCGACTCCCTACTTGCTCACCGAGGGTATTAGCAGCCCTGACGCATGGCGCCCCTGGATCATACACAATGACAACCATCCAGACATCCACTGATACTGCGTCCGCCATGGAGGACATCCATGGTGTAGATGTATCGTGGCTGCATCATTCGACTAGAGGTAAGGCCCGCTTACCTCGGCTGGAGACCGCTCCGCCTTGCGGCGCGACCCTGAATTATTGTCTCTGTCTCGTATGAGAGAGCACGGCTAACGCTGCACCCTTTACTACAGACCATCACCATCGCCAACAGGCTCCGTCGTCGCCAGGCCTAAGTAGAGATGCGCCGCCCAAAACATCATCCCATGGCGGAATACCTGTTCGGCCCCGCCATGACGAGCAGCAAACCCAGAAGCCTACACTGGCGAACAACAGGCCCGCATCTCCCCCACGCCTGTCTCCTGTCGCAGCTACACCTACACCCGCATCTCCTGTGACCGCGACTCCTCCCATCAAAGCACCGCCGAAGCGACCGACGTTACTCAGCCGAGGCAGTTCTGAAAAGAATGCCAACGGAGCTACACCACCCGACTCGAGACTCACATCGCGGCGCAATTCATGGATGAACACCATCAGCTCCAAATTTTCCTCGCAGAACTCGCCGGCGCAAACTACCCACGCCCAAGCCCAAGGATCGCACGCATCCCCCTATGGCGCCAACAACGCCTCCCCCTCTGCCAACGGTGCCCTGAACGGCATACAGGCAGCTTCGACGGGACACAATGGCGTTCCTGACCCCTATATTCCACAACAACCCAAGACTTCATTCGTTGGCAATGTCCTTCGGCGCCTGTCTTCGGGGTCGCAAGTCAGTGCTGTTGGCAAGGTCTACCCCAACGGAGGCGTGTGTCCGCGCAAAGTCATGAACATTGACCCAAACCGAGAAAGATGCTTAGTGCCCGAGCTCGACCAGCACAAACTGCGCAAAGTTGCATTCTGTGTTGACGTTGAGATTGCTGGAGGGCCCAAGTACAAGGACGAAGTAGCTACAGATGAGAAGCAGCCAAAGCAAAAGGAAAAGAAGATGAAGGAGCGCGGAGAAGGCGAGGCACTCAAAAATCCGGACACTGTGGCTGAGCAAAAGGATAAAACAGGCGTTGTCGCTGTCGCGCAAGAGGCAGTTGGAAACGAAAACGAGCCCAACCCCGAAGGCACAGTCATGGATGACAAGGCAGGGACGAGCAAGAAAAAAGAAAAGAAGAAGCGATCGGAGGCTGAACGAAAGGAAAGAAAAGAGAAAAAGCGCAGAAAAGCCGAAGAGAACGGCACAGTACCTCTAGAGTTGACCAGAGACGATGACAGCGGTAGTGCTGATGGTGTATCTGCTGCGTCAAAGACAACGGCAGCTCCTCGCGCCCAGAATCGTCCAACAATTGATCCACTGCGCATCTACCGACGATGCTGTCAACTGCGCGAATCCCCTATCCTCAAACGCATCAGTGACCAATTGGCAGCCCCGCGCGCATGTGCCGTTGTTCAGCCTGGTGTCATCACCTGTCTGGACTTGACTGGGTCGCGGTTACAACTAGCAGATTTCCTGACTCTATCCGATTGGCTGGCTATCGTGCCTGTAAAGAAGTTATTCTTAGATGACGCAGATCTGACTGACGAAAAGATACGCCTCGTCCTTGCCGGCCTGCTCGCTGCCAAAGCTCCAGAACCATCAAAACGTTGTAGTCAGTCCAGCGACGGTGCGCAGGATGGGCCTTGCCAAGCAGGTTTTTCGGCGGTGAAAAAGTTGGTTCTGAAGAACAACCCCAAAATCACATCCGAGGGGTGGAAACACATTGCGCTCTTTCTATACATGTGCAAGTCCATCATGGCTGTCGATGTCTCGATGATTCCATTTCCAAACTCTCAACCACAGGTGGCCTCCCCACTCTACCAGGACACACCAAGTCTGTCACCTACCAAAGACACAAAGTCAGCAGACATTGCCGATATCTTCTCCAAAGCCATCTCTGAACGCCTGGGTGGTTCCGAGCTACAAGAATTGGCCATGGCCGAATGTAACCTGAATTCTGCAAGCATCCGCAAAGTCATCGATGGCTGTGTCATTAGTGGTATCCAGCGTCTCAGTCTTGCGACGAACGACATAGATAGCGAAGGGCTTGAGCATGTGCTACGATACTTGCGCTCAGGGGTCTGTCAAGGTCTCGATATCGGAGGCAATGATCTCAGATCTTGGATAGGTCAGCTTGGTGAAAGCATAAGTCACTGCGAAAACAGTCCACTTTGGGCTTTATGCTTACAAGACACCGGACTTACTCCTGAATCGCTCAAGCCACTATTTCCAGTCCTCGTATCTTTACCGTCCTTCAAATTCTTAGATCTTTCGCATAATAGGGGCCTCTTCATGGGCCAGACTTCGCTATGTCTGCTAAGGAAATACATGCCCCAGTTCAAAGAGCTGAAACGGATACACCTTGTAAACGTGGACATGAAGCTTGAAGATGCGATAGCCATCGCTGAAATTCTTCCCGACTGTCCGCAAATTGCGCACATCAACATTCTTGAAAACCCCGAAATCACACGCGTGGCAACTTCGACAGACGAGGAAACCCAAGAAGATGCTGTCGCGCTCTACGCATCTCTCACACTTGCGGCTAAATTGTCAAAATCACTTATATGCGTCGACGTCGACATACCAGCCCCCGAACAGAGCGAAGTCGTCAAGGCACTCGCAAAACAGGTTGTGGCGTATTGTTTGCGTAATATCGAATCCATCAACGAAGTGCCTGAACTTCGTGCTGCACCAAAACAAGTCGAAGTACCACGCATCTTGATGCGTCTAGTGGGCCTAGACGACGAAGATGACAAAGAGAATGAAAATGCGTCGCCAGCTGATGATGACTACATTGTCGGGGGCACGGGTATTGCTAAAGCCATGAGCTATTGCTTGTCTCACAAGGAGTCGGACCTCAGTAGAGTGTCAAATACAAGCGGCACATCAACTCCAAGGAGCAGAAGTATAGTTCCAGTACTGGAAGAGCCGAGCAAGGCAAGAGCAATGTCTAAAGACTTGCTTGATACGGCGCGTACCACACGATCAAGGATCCAACCCGCATTGATTCGAGAGGCAAAGAGCGGGAATGATTTCAACTACCGTATGTCATATCATCTCAGCATTTTAAAATACAGCTAACATGCAAAGGCCGTTTACTGTTCTTGGATCAAACCCTTCAGGGCATAATCCAGCGCTTTGAAGATGAATATCCAGAAACTCGCCTCCAGCCTTCAGAAGCTACCTCTACTTCTAGCTCCTTACCAAGCACTTCACCAACTGCTTTTACAGCTCCTACCCTCGAAAACAGTGTCTCAACAGACATGACGGCCCCCGAATCTGATGAGGACGAACCCCCTACTAGACTTCGCTCGCGCCACAACTCGGATGTCTCTCTCGCATCCCGTAACATGTCCCTTGAAGAAGGTCGTCTGCATCGCTTTGGACACCGCGTGCGCACTGGTCTTCTCAACTCCCGCCCAAGCACGCCTGATGATTCTGAGAAGCAGTCTCCCTTCCTTTCAAGCACGGCAGACGATCAAGGATTCCCCGAGCACATTGAATCGTTGCGCGAATACTTCATGAACCACAGTGGCGATGACGAGCTAAGGCATATGATTGAGGGCAAAGGATGGGAAGAGGCCTTCGACAGCATAGTGAAGAACGCCGAGGAGTTGAAGAACTTGGAGAAGGAAGACCCAACCCATTTCAAGATCTTCAAGGAAAGCCAAATTGCTGCCTTGAAAAATCGCAATCCAGACTTGTTTGCTCCAGGAGAGAAGCACGTCAAGAGCGACGGAGATGGTGATGATTCTGCTGTTGAAGACTAGACTAGGAACCGTTTAATACCGCAATACTGGGGGAATGGGTAATGTAAAGTGAGTGTTGGGCATTTACTATGGGCTTGAGATACCAGAAGAGACCTGGAGCGTCTCAATCCGCGTAGTTTTATACTCTTTTTTACAATTTCAGCACGTACCCAACATACCTCCCGTGACGAGATGGTCGAAGCAGTGTTACTTTGATATTGTGTGAACACTCATATCACCTTTGTGAATGTTCTTTAGCGTCGCAATCCGTGATAACTTTCAAGGAGATGAATGCAGCCAGAGAGGTCTCGCAAACATGGAACCACGGAGAGCTGATTGAGAGCGTCTAAAGTCGCCTCATACTCACGCCACCGCAGACCACTTTCACAACGCACACTAATGCTGCTCCGTGCATGCTCCCATCACCAAGGTTCATATATAATCATTTGTCTCGGGAGACTGAGCACCTCCAAGCCTTCGCGATGCCTGGTGTCACTAACGCCTTTTTCTACTTACTCTTAGGCCTTGCCATATCAATTCAGTATTTTCTCTCTTCTCCCAAAACAAACATGACATCTGTCAACAGCCCGTGGGCCGATACTCCCTGCGAACTAATCACTACACCACAGCATGCAACAGGAGAGGTAGTCCATTTTGGAAACCAAAAGTCTCGCTTTGCTGCAGAATTGTGCTGATTTATTCACCTCCCAGACCGACGTCTTCACCATCGGTGCCACACACATGGCGCACATCCACAACGCCATCCTCCGCGGCTACAACTCCATCTACCTCCAAGCGCCCCACGTCAAAGAAGCAGACAAGGCCGCATTCCTCGGCTACGCACTAACCTGGTTCCGCTTCGTAAAGTCGCACCACGACGACGAGGAAAGCGAGTTATTCCCCGCCGTAGAACAAGTCTTGAACGACGAGAACCTATGGGGCGAGACGCATAAAGAGCACGGTAAAAGCCTGCACTCTTCCCTCCCCCCCATGCGAGAGAAACATCTAACAAAAGAGGCAACACGCACACAGAATCCTTCCTACAGGGCCTCGCTGCATACTCAACCTACCTCTCCACCCTTGCCACCCCCACCGCTCTAAACGGCACCCACCTACAGTCCCTAATGACCGCCTTCCAACACCCCTTCTCCCACCACTTCCACAGCGAAATCACAACCATTGCCTCCTTCTCCTCGCACCCATCCGCCCCAGCCCCCGCCACACCCTCGTCCGACGCCGCGGCTGCCGTCTTCCGGAATTGGGGCAAGAGGACGGTGATGAAGGCGGGCATGGTGGATGTTGTTCCTTTCTTCCTCATGAATCTCGACAGGGAGTACGAGGCGGGCAGATGGGCGGATTGGCCGCCCATGCCGCGGCTGGTGAGGTGGGGGCTGGTGAATGGGGCCGGGAGCGTGAACTGGGCGTGGTGGAAGTTTGCGAGCTGCGATAGTGGCGGCAGGCCGAGGGGGCTGTGGGCGTTGCGGCAAATAAACGGCAAGGGGCAGACGTGACGTTGATGTGTGTTTGGGAACTTTTTTTTGGGCCTATCTTCGTATTGATTTGGATGGGATTCTGAAATGAGGAAAGGAAAGGGGGGAGGGGGGTTAATAGGCAATAACGGATGTAGTCTGTGTGCCTGAGAGCGGACGTACTCTCCGTCTGCTGTCGCTCAGATATGTGTATATGCATATGCGCCTTCTCTGCTCTGCAGCGGCTTTCCCATGGAGAATCTCAAATAAACAAGAGGAACATTCTTATCGCCCTCTCACTACCATCTCAACACTCCATCCATAACCTCCATGCCATCTACAATGCCAGGCACAACCATAATGACACCCACAAAACCCTCCTCACCCCCTTCTCCCTCCACCACCGCAACCCACAAATCGCTCGAAAAACTCATCACGGCCCTCGGCATAAAAATCGCCACAGACCGCGCCAATCACGGAGGGATGCTCCCCCTCGACTACACCACCTGGAAGCGACAAAATCCATGGTTTGCCGATCTCGAGCGATTACAAGTAGAACTAGAGAGGCTGTGGATCAAGGACCAGGACGAGACTCTGGCATACAAGATCGTATGGGTGGACGCGGTAGAAAAGAGGTATGCCAATGGGGTTGGGAGGTGGAAGGCTAATGGATGGTCTGAAGGAGAAAGAGAGAAGGAAGAGAGGGGGGAGACGGAGATATTGCTAAGTAAGAAGGTTTCTACTGCCATTGTACCAGCCCATCGATGTAAACCTTCAGTGCGATATCATCGCCACATAACCCAGCGCCGATACTTGTATTGATAGCCAAGTCGCTATCTCCAACGAGGAACATGTCGCTCCGCACGTCGTTTCCGCGCAGCGGGTCATATACGTAGTCTGGGACTCGCGTTTTGACGGCTTGAGGCCACGTTCCAATTGAGTAGCTGTTCTGCGGTTGTTGGGGCACGGAAACGGCTTTGCACCAGTAGTGGCTGGTTGCGCGGCTGAAGCCAAAAGCGACTGGATAGTTGAGGGAATGCGCATATGTGGCTGATTGGACGCGAAGGAGGAGGGCGCCCCAGAACTCGGTGACGTTTTCGGGAATGCGGAGTTCGTGTGAAGCTTCGTCCCAGGCGGCGCGGGGTGTGACGCTGATTATACGCACGGCGGGTGTAATTTGGTTTGATATCCGGCGTTGGACGTGGAAGCATTTGAAGTCTGTGGTTGTGAAGCTTGGGGGGATAGAGAGTTTCTGGCGGACGTAGACGGTCTTTAGTTGGCCTGTTGGCCATTCATCGATTGCAGTGAGGGTTCCAGCGTCGACACGCGCATATTGCGTACCGCCATCTAGACATTTCAGTGTGATGGCTAGGCGCTGGCTCATGGAATTGCTTGATCGAATCATAGCCAGTATACGGCTCTTGTCTTTTGCGTCGGGTAGAAACTCGAGCTGCACACAGAGGCCTATAGGCGTCGAGGCGATGGGAAAGGTGGACATGGCGCTCTCGCGTTCGATGGAATGACAGTGCTGGAACTCAGCCGGACTTCGTGCAAGCAGGCCCCGGTATGTGGACTGCCGTGACTCATCTGCACGCCATGAGAACAGTGAGTAGTCGTCGGTCGATTTGAGTACCTCTTCCTGCAGCCGGATAAAGGCCTTTTCGCCTTCTCCATACAAAAGCGGCATGTGGATATCGAAGATACCGAGCAAGCTATATGCCACATCCTCGATACGCGTGCTCTGACGATGCGCAGCCCAAGACATTCTTTCTGCCACCGAGACTTCACTAAGTGATCTAGAATCCTCAAGAATATGGACCGGTATGTTGGTCACATCCGACAACTCTTTCAAGAACTCGACCTTCTCGCCCATCAACGTCCAGTCCTGGAAGTAGAAGCGACAGAAAACGGGTGCTATAAGCTCTTGAAGAGTCCACCCACGTTGTGTCCATCTGCTATTCGCAAAAGCGCATCTCGCAATTTCCGACGCGGTCCTGAAGTCGCCGTGGTTTTTGGCAATGTCGCTAAGATACACAATGCACACTTCTGCGTCCCTGTACCAGCGATACATGGAATTGATAGCTTCTTGCAACTCGGCGCTCGACGTCTTGTCTATACAGCATGTATCCACCCAAAGGTAGTTGCAGCCCTGGCCCCGCGCCTGCTCGGTTGCATTGATGATTTTGCTGTAGCCAACCCGCTTCATGAGATCGCTTTCCGATACGCTTCCCGACAGCGCCCCAGAGTTTCCTCGAATCATCATTTCAAGGGCCAGCATAAGAGATGTTTGCGCATGTTGCTCGTTCTGCGATAAAGAGGCTGGTATCGATGATGCTGAGAGTATGCGGGCTCTGTTGATCCAGACATATTCTTGGTGGTTGACCTCATCTGGACCCCACGTGTGGGAGAGAATGGCGTAGGCGGGGATTTCATTGTCGTTGAACCATCCGAGCTCGAGTGTTCTCGTGTCAATGAGACGCATGACAAAAACTCCGCAATTCGTCGTTGTCGAAAGTCATTGGACTCGGATGCCGCGGTGGGGTCAGTCCGATCCGAAAACGATTTGTGCAAGCCGCCCGGGACACGCGCCTTCCACCTCAGTCATCATCATCGCCCGAATCTGGGGTGGCCGTACATCCTTCTCCACCAGTTACAAGAAATATTAACCAGGAATATGTGGGGAAATATCTTTAAAATACACGCAATTCAATCACCTGGCTGCGATGTGAAGGCCGTTTTTAAGAAGAGATTAGAATCGACAAGTCGCACCCCCAACTCCAAACCTCAGCATAGCAAACATATTCTTGCATTCAATAAACCAAACATTTTTAACTACCTTTGATGCAGTTTCGATTTCAATAGAATCATAAGATAATATAGTGATTATGAAGAAGAGGCCTTTCTTCCCTTGTGTGGGTTAAGTGCCTAAGAGAAGTAAAGAAAAGAAAAGAAAGGATAAAATTCCGAGGATATGAATATGGAACACATACATGAAGCCCCAATGGTTGTAGATATATCCAATCATCATCGTCCCTATCTTGAATGATTACAAACCTGATTAAGCTCTCGTTTCCCATGGGTCACGGGTATGCTCTGCATGTTACTCGCTCGCCTCCTGAAAGGTCCCAACCTACTTGGACCGAGCTCTCAAATTACATGAAAGCTTTTATATGATGAGCTATCGATATCGTTGCTAGAGATAGCTGGTATCGAAATCCATGTTCCAACTTGGAATGGGAACCTCGGTGTTCAGAAAGGCTGCAGAAGTACTATTTAGACCCGGTTAGCAACATCGTGGCGCGAAACGTTGAAGTCGCGGTCGACCCTGATTTCGTTGCTCCTCATGATCTTGTGAGTAGGTACGGTAGGAGTGAGAGGAATGCTCTCAATGTCCTTGCTCTTCGTATCAGACCACACACTCATCTGACGACTCTTATCGCAGACAGTAGAGCCCCCGACCATTGTAGTGCCGGATCCGCAATTGACGTGGCCGTTCCTGATAAGTCGCTGATGAGCATCGGGCCCTCTGGAAGCAAGGTCCTGGTCGTTCACAACTCCCGCCCAGATTGCTGATAACGGAAGGAAGATGCAGACAACGGTGAGGACATGAGTTACAATCTCAGGAAGGAAGGCTCCAAATTGCAGTGAAGAAAATATTGCTGTAGGTATGTCAGTTGAGTCTCAACATGAGAAACATATGATAAACGTACCTGGAATCAGCATGGTCTGGCAGCCCATGATGAAGACAACCTGGATCGGTCCAAACTGAGGCATGTTGAGACGACGCCTCTGCATAATCGCATAGCCGAGCTTCCAGGTAAACACGCAACTGAAGAGCCAGATTGCAACAGTCTGAAGCATATAGGAGACTGACACCAGGTACTCAATAGAGTCCGTGGGTTGATAGGTCAATGTCAATTTGGTGTTGTAATACACAGCAGCGATTCTGTACCCAAACGAGACACCGGCTATGATGATAGTAACAGTCATGATGATGCTTCGCTGTAGAGGTGGTGTGGTGACGCAGACGGTCCACACTTGAAGACTGAGCGAGGCGAAGACAAGAGCGTTGACCAGGATACCGAAGACGTTGATGGCGATATGGTTGGCAAAGTCTCCGTTAGTGATGCGTCTCCAGTCCTGGCTAAGAACGGAATAGGGATTGTAGAATTCGCCGGTGAGCCAGGTGCTGAACAGCAGACAACGGATGCAGTTGGAGAAGACACAAGCGGTATTGAGCAGGAATATGGCGGATTTTCGTCGATCGGCCTTGGTCGTGATTAGGAGGACCAGGAAGAGGAGTAAACATGCTCCAAACCCGGCTCCGTAGCTGATTGCAAGACGAAATCCAAAGTAACGATATTGGTCAAGATCCTGCATGTTTCTCGTCACAACAACCCATCCGCCTTGGCCATCGGAAACTGTCATGTTCAAATTCTGACTCCAGGGGTCGAAGTTGGGTGGAACTTGAACATGCTCCATAGGAACATCCATGATACTTGACAATGGAGGGTGTTGTCGTTTGAGAGCGGTCGAATTTGGCTTCTCGAGGAAGCACCTTGAGACAATTGCTGGGGCGGACGAGAACAGGTATAAGAAATTGGAAAGCAGTCACACAGTCACTAAAGGCGGGGTTGTGTAACTTGGGTCGTGGTGTTGAAGTTGGAACCTTGTATGGCTCGGGGGAATGATAGTATAGACAAACGGTGGCTGAGAAGAATGAGAGAATCCCGCAGCAACGAGAGCTATACACTGTGGGGATCAGCATGTATAATAGCTACAAGGCAACGCTTTTCTCTTGATGGATGTTGTCGCTAAACATTGTGGTTGATAGGGTGAGTGGGTGAGGCGCGTCTGGGTTCCCGGATGAATAATAGCAACTGTAGTGACAGCATGGGAGTGATCGACCACCTCGACTCACCACTTCAAGGTCTAGAGCCAAGGTGAAAACGCGGTCTTGAAGATCTCGATACTCTTAGTATTGTTCATGGTCCCCGCGGCTGTGTGCGTCGAGTTACTGACTGTGACAGGTTCCAGTTCGGTGACGCAGAGCCAATGTTCTTCTGTTGTACTTCTCCTGTCTCACTGCGAGTCGCAAGGTCGTCTAATAATTTATTAGAAGCCATCACCTTTGCTGTTTGGGGCGCGGATGGAAGTGATAATAAGATAGCGTAGAGCTCCTTAGCATTGTTCTTCGACTCAGGCCCCGCCCATGCTCTGAGACCCATCGGGTCCCGGAGCACTGGTGACGAGTGACATTGAGGTCGGCAGTGACTGCACCACATATCTTGCATGTAATAGGCATGGTGGTAATAACTCTGTGATCAAAGACACCGAATGCGCATGTGGTCTTCGCAGCATACATGTGTGTCGATAAGGATACGGTTCTCCGAGATGCAGGGATGATATGCACAATGCCATCATGAGCCAATCAGAGCAATCCCCACCCGCTTAAGTATCCTGCACGTCGTCACTAGCTTAGGTGTTCTGGACTTCGCAAACGTGACCGCGCGTTCCTATCTTATCTCGCCACGACGCGTCTAACGACTCCGACAATGTGGACGCTGGTCTCGTCGAGCACTACTGTGGCCCCTGGATCAAACGAATTCAACTTGCCGAATGAAGGCATCGCTCACATAGTTGTGAATGTAGACTCCAATAATGCTGAAGTAGTGCGCGTATTGGATCCACGCATGCAACGGGAACTTGGCCGCATCAGTATGTTCTCCTATCCTCAATTTCAATGCCCACGCCCTCACATTGCTAGTCGTCGGATCTTTTGGAGTCAAGTTGGAAGCTGTCAACGAAAAGTTGACTATTATACCTGGTCAATCACATGCGGCATCTCCGTCATCCGCCAGGTTCGAGTTACAGCCACGCACTGACAGCCGCTCGGAAGCGATCTTCCTCCGCCATGGCGACATATTAAATCTTTCCTCTTTTGATTCAAGTTTCATCTGTCAATGGACTGACTCCGAGGTCCAAGTCGACTCATCGGCAGTTCCTAGTGCTCGTCGCGTAGCCGGAACTCCAGAAGAGGAAATAGATGATGATGGTTTGACTGAGTCCAAGTCTGACGCCAGAACTGAAAATCGCCTTTTCCGGCTTCGCGCAACTCCACAGCTTCCACAACAACAATCTTTTGTGGTTCAGGAAACCCCGACAGCAGCTCGAGTCAAAAGCGTATCAACTTCATTGGCTGCAGATATCAACCCGCCAGACTTTACTGATGATACGAGCGAGCCGGTAAAGGAAACGCGGCCTTCGTCACGGGAACAAGAGCTAGAGCCAGAGCCAGAGCCAGTTTCAGAAACCTTCTCTACAGCTCGAACAAGTGAATCGCAGAACACGGATGTTCTTCAATCAACCGAAGTACCGGCTATCGGATCGGTTACGAACAAAACCAAGCCTTCACTTCGTACGGCCGACAAAAATTCCCCGCAAGTGCAAATTCCTCCGAAATCCACCAGAAAGCGCAGCACTTCTGCTTTGCGGCAGAGCTCGAACTTTGAACAAGAAGCACTCACAGTGGGGGTCAAACGTACAAAGACGGATAGCGACGAAGATACACGAGATGCTCGACTGAGCAGCATTGATACGACGTCCCAAAAATCTAGCAAGAAAGGAAAGAAGCGTCCAACGAGTACGTCTCGCACGGAGGCACTCGACGAGGCAGAAGAAGCGGATTTAATGCGATCTCCTCAGAGCACACAGGATCCGACATGCGCCACAACGGAAGTTTACGATGGGCATCCACCGAGGGTAGCTTCCAGTAACTCCACGATCACGAAGTCAAGTCAGGCAGTCAAACTGCTCAAGAGGCAAGGAGGAGCATATGTAGAAAAACTGACTGACGACTTCAATATACTATGGTAAGCTCATGTGCAGCTCAGAGCGCGGCATATACTAATTAGTGGTAGTGTCAGAGACGGTGATCTTCAGAAGAAGACAAAGGTTTTATATGCCATTGCCCGTGGGATTCCCATCGTTACGGATGCATGGCTTCTAGACTCGGCAAAGGAAGGCCGTTTGCTCTCCTTATCTGCTTACAAGCCTTCCACTTCTAGGCAAGAAGAGGAATGGGGATTTGAATTCGACAATGTGTTTGGCCGACCGCAAACCCCATTTGAAGGCTATACCATTCATTTCACAAAGAACCTCAGAGGTGTATACGAGTCGTTCTCTGAAGTCGTAGCAGTGTGCAAAGCTGCGGGTGCGAAAAACATTACATCTACCAGGATGAATACAACCGGAGAGAACATTGTGCTTGCGAACAATTACGAAGATGATCCAGAAGCGCAAAAGTTGATCAAGGATGGCATAACTTGCTATACGAAAGATCTCTTCACTATCAGCATCTTTCGTGGTTATCTCGATCTCGAGAGCGACGAGTTCAAGATAAAAGCACCCAACGCAGATAGCACGTCATCGAAGGAAAAGAAGAAGAGGGGCCGAAAAACCATGTAGACCACGACATGAATGCTTCCAACTCAGATGGAATATGGATGTCGGGGTTGGTGCATTTCTGAATATCTTTCGCTGAACAGTGAACGAAGTTTACAGCTTGGTTAAACACAACCAGCGCAACTTGGCGCGTCCTTCTCTATAATCAGGCACCACTATGCTTGTATCTACAGCGATGAGAAGTAGTGACACAATCCAGGCTAATGTCATACATTGAGATACTGCAAGGTGTTCTGAGGTTTCTCACACTGCGTGTAAGCGAGAAAGACCCACTTCCTACCCCCGCTCTACCCATTGAAAACTTGCATACCACTGTTGCACGTCAACCCTTGTATTGCTTCTTTGATTACTGGGGTATACAAACGCGACATTTTGTCTTTATCCCATCAATCACATGACAATAAGCCACGAGCAACAGCAGCTCAATATCCTCCGTGGCGCAATTGGCTAGCGCGTCTGACTGTTACAGCACTATGTAGCTTATCAGGAGGTTGGAAGTTCGAGCCTTCCCGGGGGAGCAGCTTTTTTTGGTCGAAGAATTCTTCAGGGAAATGGCGCAACGTTGTTCTTGTAGAAAGGAGAATGCGGTTGAGGAGGCGAGTTGGGTGTTAGTGCATCATTAGCGTCGGGGTTTCACTTCGGAACTTGAGATGGGGAAAGAGAGTGGGCTGTACACGACCAAATCAATCATGATCATAACTTATGACATTATTCACTATCCAGATTTCATGAAAGCTTTGGTCTGTGAGATTCACAGTCATCAAGGTCTCAGTTATCCCACTTCACAGCCTATGCCTCTGCTACCTTTTGACGCTAGATGTTCCCCAATTGCAATGGCACGTCTGTGCTGCCCTGTAATATCTAACTATAACAAATCTTTAAATTCATTTAGTTACGCGTATTTTCTTACTACATGATTGGTCTCTGGTCGATCTGTTTGTCAACCTTACTTACAATGCAGTTCGTTTTGGCAAAGGGAGCCACATCCCTGCGCCACATCCCTGCGCCACATCCTTCGGACTTAAGTTCAACTGTGTGCCCAATCTTTGGGTTTCTCTGACGAGGATCTATCTTAAGAATCTAGAAGCCGCAAGACCTTGGTCCTAATCCGGCAGTCAGCATGGCCAAGACGTGTGGCTGAAGGCACGGCGCCCATTGCCGTGAGGCCAAGCCAAGCGACGTAGCGAAACACCAGCCCTCCAAAAAGTAGCCCCACAAACCTATTGGACAAGAGCGCTATCATACATAAGCTGCCGTCTTACTCGATGAACTACGCCTAACACATTGGCTTATTAGCGAAGTCTTTTTAGGTTAATTTGCAAGGCTGAGTTGGTTCACAACCACGTACCTCGGAAATTTTTGCGGAGGACCGCGCGGAGGTACAAGCATGCACTCTTCATGCTTCATGAGGAAGTAGGTATGCGGATAAAATGTCTCTGCCGCATTTCTCGTGACACTAGAGACTGACGCGTGTATGGTCTAAGAGTATATATAAGAGATAGGGACAGCCTGGAGAAAAGAGACATTATCAGCGTATTATCACAATTACCACAGTATATTTAGAGAAGAGAAAACTAGTTGTCTTTCATTTTACCAATATTCAACTCCAAAAATATGATTCCCTCAGTCTTCGCATCACCTCTGGGACCTGCACCAGCAGCCGCTCAAGCCCAGGCACAGGGCCAGACAAAGGACCAATCCTCGTCTCAGACTCAGTCTTCATCGCAGTCTAGCACGTCGCAGTCCTCCAAGGTACACTTTCCATCTTTGCTCTAACACCCGGACCTTGACTGACAAGTGCAGTAACCCGGATTGCATTGCCTACTCCATCCTTTCTCTCTACTCCTCCTTTGTCTCCCTGTAACACCGAATTTGAATGCAATACAATCCAACGTACATGAATGCACCAGAGTCCTTACCGGTACTCCTGGCCTCATCACCAAGGAGACACTGGCAAGAAAAACTGGAAAGTATTAGAGACAAGACGGCAGTGGTGCTACAGAAGAGACTGGATTATGGAGAGGAATTTAGCATGAGCTTCGTGTCATTAATTTCTTTAAGTAATGATAGGATATATAGACTAACATAGCAACACACTAGACAATAGGTCTGCAAGTGCACAATTCACCAACCTACTGTTAATACGCACCTGTCGAAGGTAAACATAAAATCATGGAGAGAACCAACTCACTCTCATTCTTCTCTTTAGCCGCAAGAATGCCCCCCAAATTCCCCAAAGATTATGCGTAAGATGTGCTCAAAAGCAATCCTCAAGTCACCCATGCGTCACGTGCCAGCGCACCAACGCTAGTAACCCCACCGACAACGCGACGCGTCAAACCCTCAGCCCAAGCATCACCGCCACCCGTTATCCCTGCCCCTCACACACAACACCCGCCAATCCCCTCTTCTCCCTTGCCCATTACCCCCAATCCACCCGCCAGCCTTTCTATAATCCAAAAAACGAAAATGGACCACCCCCAAACCCCCCGCATCACCGCCCCGCACCTCTCCGAGTTCCAACACCGCATCGTACGCATACTGGGCAAAGTCGTGCAATTGCGCGGCGAAACGGCTGTGATCGACGCTGGAGGCAATATCGATGTTGTTTTGACTCGAGTACGTATACGCACCCTTTTGTGGAGCTGGGAAATGGAAGAGGGCAGGAGAAAGACGAGACGAGAGAGAAAGAAAGAGAGGAGATGGAGAGGGGGGAAGAGAAGGGTGGTTGGCAAACGGAACGCTGACGTGAATTAAACAGGATTCGCATCTCACTGTTGGCCATGCAGTAGAGATTATCGGCAAAGTGGATCAGAATCTGCACGTCAAGGTGCAGGCTGCGACGGATTTCGGCACGGGCGTTGGTATGTGGTTTTTCTTCTCACCTCTTCTATGGTATCCGAGGAAGGAGAGGCTAATGGGAAATGTAACAATAGATTTCGACGCAGCGATGGCGGTGGTGGAAGTCACGCATCGGCACAAAGAGATTTTCTACGACGATAACTAATGACCCATCGTTGGGACCGGAGGGTGCACGAAAATGGAAGAGATAGGACCAAAATACAGGGGCGAAGTACAGCCCAATGTGACAGCAGGAAGGCTGTCCTGACCTTAGAAGCGTTCACGACGAAGGACCGACGGGTTGCTTTGCACTACAGAAGAGTAGGAGATACAGAAGTAATGGTTAAATCATGACAATACTACACTTTTATTCATCAAGAGGTAATGCCATACAAGTTCATGGTATCTCGTGTCTCAACGCCCCCTCCTTTCTGACATAAATAACAACCCCTCATGTCCAACGCCTCAAAAATGCTGAAAATTTCTAGATACGACACGCCAGAATCCATTCTAGGATATGAGAAGAAAAAAACGAAGAAGCCATTTACAGCTTACTCCTCACGCCCTCAAGTCTAAACTTGACATCTTTCAACTGCTTAGCCGTAGGTTTCCACTTCTCAAACAGGCCAAGTAAACCCTCAACCTCATGCCCAAGCTCCTTTTTCACAACGTCCTCCTCCAGCAAGCCTCTCATAGCCCAAGGCAGAAAAAAGGGATTTGGATTCGTCGAACTGCCGCTTGGTTCGTACTCTTGCACTCTAAGCTTGAACACATCTTCCTTCTTACCTGTGCTCAGCTTCTCCCCGATAACAGGGATATTGATGCCTTGGAAACTTCCGGCAGTTGAAGGGCGCTCCTTGCTCGAGGGGGTGGGGAGGGATGTTGTTTCGAGGGCGTGTTGGACGGCGAGGGCATATACGGCTGGGTCTTCATAGACGCGGGAGTGGCCTTCACCGCCGTAGAGCGAGCCAGCTAGTGCAGGTGAGAGTTCGCGGATGAGCCCGTGGTCAGGAAGCCCCAGATTGCGAAGTTTGAGTGTGAAGCCGACGAGGTGGGTAAGGAAGTCGGGGGCGTGGATGCGGCCGTCTACGAAGACAGCACGGTAAATGTAGGGATGGGAAAGGGTTGAGAATGTGGATGACTGAAATAGGTGTTGAATTAGCGTTTGGCTTGTAATAGAGCATATGGGTATGTCATACTTCGAGTGATACCAGTTGGTCGTCGATGCTGCCAACGTACAGTATACGCACTCCGGATCGCAGAACCTCATCCAGGGCAGCGAGGTACATCTGACTGACGAGACTCTTAGGGTTCGTAAACTCAAAGAGCTCCGCGGCCGTGGGACCAAAGTATTTGGTTTTGTACTCAATGAAAGGACCCATGTTGATACCAGCCATGGCACATACTCCGATTCTTGTAGCATTAACACAACCAAACTGGATCAACTTGGCCACAAGCATCATTGCAACCGGCACGCCCTGAGAATGGCATGCCACGAGAATGAAGTCTGCTTGTTTGATGTGGTCAATCCAATTCAACAGCAGCTTCCACAAGGAATTGACGCGCTCGGCAATGAAACCTTCACCTTCCAACGCAATCTGCTCGATCTCTGGTGTGTACCCGCGCGCCTCGGTCCAGTCTTTGATAGCTGCTGCCGCGGCATTTGCGAACCGGATCGATGTACCGGTGGGTTGACCCAGCACTTTTTGGATAATGGGTGCAGGGAAGAAGCCATGGACACCAATGGCTACAGCCTTCTTGATCCTTGGCGGTACAGGGTTAATGTGCAGATGAGGTGCTCCAACCTCGCCTCCAAGGAAGTATTGGCGAATTTGTTTCCAGAAATTTGGCTGCTGCACCATTTGGTATGTGTTTCTAAACTCTGGCAACAAGAGATTTTGTGGTTCCTGTTTGCCCTTGCCCGCTTGTTTCGGGGCGGGCTGGGAAGGGGGGGCAGTCTCAGACTTTGTAGGCTCACGCACTGGAGATGTCCTGGTTGGAGTATTTGCTTTGCTGGAACTGGGAGTATCAACCGGGGTGTCTTTCATTGCAGCCTTTGTCTTTGGACGGCCTCGTAGTGATGGAAATGATTTCCTGGGTACAGGCTTCTCCTCGGGCGGTTTTTGCGGTTCTTTAGGGGGTTCTTGGTTAGAATTTGACTGCTCTTGCTCGTTGAACTGTGCAGCCTCGGGGTGTGATTGCGAAGGGGTATCGAAGACAGCTACTTCGCCCACATGCTTTTGTGATCCAGCATCGCTCGGCTTATTCTCATCCTCTGGCTTGCCTCTGTACCAAAAAGCCCAAGCTGACGATTTGGGGGGGTTGGACGTTTGTGCGGTAGGGGTAGCATCGTTGGGCGCAGCAGCAACAGGATCAGCAACAGCAGGTGTCTCTTGAGCAGGTGTCTCTTGGGCAGGTGCTTGCTGAGCAGGTACTGTCTCAGTCGTTTTGGCCGGTTGAGCTATCTCGTTCGGTGCGTGAGGGCTTGGCTGAGATGTCTGGTCTGGAATCTGTGAGCCAGCTTCTTGAGGTGGTGGCTCAACAGGAGGCGAATTGGCTTGGGAATTCTGTGCACTACTCCACATCCAAAACCAAGATCCAGAAGTAGCCTTTGATAAGCGTTTGCCAGTAGAGGGCGGGGCCTCGGTTTGTGCTTCCTGGGTAGATGGTAGTTCAGGAGCATCCTTCATTTCAGCATCTCCATTCCCGTCAGTCTTTGCTGGTGTTTCGATAGCGTCCAAGCCCTTGGCCTGAGCGTCTGGCTCTTCTGAGGGGGTAGGTCCTGGTAATGGGGTAGTAGAGGCCACCTCGACGGTCGCATTTGCCTCAGTGGTGGCTTTTCCAACTTCAGTATATCCATCTGGCCGCGACCACCAACTTCTCCATCCCCATGTACTTGTGTTGGCAGCAGTCTGTGATGCAGACGGTTCGGGAGGCAATGGAGGCTCGTCGACGATGGTGGGTATAGGTGGTTCTTCGACACTCTCTGGCTTCGGGGTTGGTTTCGGCATGTCTTCGATTAGACCGTCTGAAGAGACGTTGAACTGTGTGATGGCAGCAGGTATGACTTGGCTCTTGCTCGAACTGCGCTTGGTGAGAAACTTCTTAGGCGATTCATCCTGGGGCTTCCTCGCTTCCTCGCCCGGCAGCTCGTTGGTTGCGCCCCCGCTGACCCCGATGCTCTCCTTTGCAGTTTGGACTATAGCTGGTGCCTTGGACCGCCAGCTACCGGATCCTGATAGCCATCTGCTTCCGCGGAGGGGTAGTGAGCCGGTGGAGGTAGGAGTTGTTGTACCGACTGAAGATGTCGAGTCGGCTACATGCTGGTCTGAGGTAGTATCGGCAGGGGCCTGTGTACTTGGCTTAGACTTCTTGCGTGGAATCATGCCTGTAGCACGGGAGAAAAAGCCGGATAGGCGGATAGGCCTCTATCTTTTGTTATGGACACAGACACGACATGTGCGGCTGGCGGTTTACCTTCATCCTCATGCGGTGGCCCAGGCACGCGTCGAACTGGCTGGCTGGCCGGCCGAGTGGCCATGACGCATGCTACATGTCCCGTGCACTATATGATACTAGCGTGCTTTACTCTGCGCTAGTGTGCTTCAGACTGCGCGTATGAGGTTCTGCCACCGCCCGGCAATAGCGCCGCGCATCCCAAAATTTACTTTGGCGAACTTTTTGCTCGTGCCACCACGACAACCCCAAACCGCAGCCATGGCGATTCAAAAGAAGGTGCGCAAGGAATGATGTGGAATAAGAAGCGCCCAATTTCTAACACATAATCAGCACGGAAAAGGTCGTCTCGACAAGTGGTACAAACTCGCCAAAGAAAAGGGCTACCGCGCGCGTGCTGCCTTCAAGTTGATCCAACTGAACAAAAAGTACAACTTTTTAGAAAAGAGCAAGGTCTTGATTGATCTTTGCGCCGCGCCAGGATCATGGTGTCAAGTCGCTTCCGAGGTACGATTTCTTATCTCCAAAGAAGCCATGTGCCAGATTTCGTACTGACATCTCAAGGTGATGCCCGCAAATTCCCTCATTGTCGGTGTCGATCTCGCCCCAATCAAGCCTATTCCACGATGCATCACCTTCCAGAGCGATATCACAACAGACAAGTGCCGAGCGACGCTGCGCCAGCACCTTAAGCACCTCAAATGCGATACAGTCCTTCATGATGGTGCGCCCAATGTCGGAACTGCATGGGTCCAGGATGCCTTTACCCAGGCCGAACTTGTGCTTCAATCCATGAAACTGGCGACTGAGTTTTTGGTCGAAGGCGGAACTTTTGTTACCAAGGTCTTCAGATCGAAAGACTACAACTCGCTGCTCTGGGTCTTCAACCAGCTCTTCACTAAAGTCGAGGCAACGAAGCCGCCATCCTCCCGAAATGTTTCAGCCGAAATCTTCGTCGTCTGTCGTGGCTACAAGGCCCCAAAACATCTCGACCCCAAGTTCCTTGACGCCCGCAGTGTTTTCGCCGAGCTCGCAGACCCCACGCCCAACAACGAAGCAAAGGTGTTCAAACCCGAAGTGAAGAAGAGGAAGCGTGAGGGTTACGAGGAAGGAGATTGGACGCAGTTCAAGGAGGCTCCGGTATCTGACTTCATTCAAACCACCGATCCCATTGCCATGCTAGGTGGCCTGAATAAGCTCAGTTTCGAACAAAAGCCCAACGGCGACATTGCCATCGCCACTATCGACAAGCTTCCGGAAACCACAAAGGAGATCAGAAATTGCTGCGCAGATCTCAAGGTCTTGGGACGAGCCGACTTCAAGCGCCTTCTCCGCTGGCGACTTAAAGTGCGCGAAATATTTGGCTTTGCGTCAAAGAAAGACAAGGTCGATGAGGCCAAGGCTAAGGAAGCGCAAGAAGGCGAGGAGGTTGCCGAGATCGAGTCCATGGACGAAGAGATGCAAATTCAGGAAGAGTTGGAACGCCTGAAAGAGAAGGATACAAAAGCGAAAAAGAAACAGCGTCGCGCAGAAAATGAGCGAAGGCAGAAGGAGATTACTCGACTTCAAATGAACATGGCCACACCGTTTGACATTGGTTTGGAGCAGGTTGGACCTACCGGCGAAGACGCCATGTTTGGGTTGAAAGCCATCGATAAGGCCGGTGCTCTTAACAAGATTGCCAAAGGAAAGATGGTGCAGATTGTTGAGAAAGAGAAGCCGGAAGAGACTGAAGAAGAACTTGAAACCGACGAAGAGGAAGACTATCTCGAACGAGACCTTGACGCTATGTATGGCGAGTACGTCGAGCAAAGATCTACTCGCGATGCCAAGTACCGGGCAAAACGCGCCAGGAAACAGGACGATGACGGAGAATGGAACGGGTTCTCTGATGAGGATAAGGAACAAAGTGACGATGAAGAGCTTGTACAAGACGCCGATAGTGACTGGAGCAGCGACGAAGAAGAAGGGCCTAAAGAGCTAATCACTGATCTCGATCGTGACAGACAGTCCAAGCGAGGTCTTACTAAGCGTGCGGAGCGTTTCTTTGATCAGGACATTTTCAAGGGAATCGATGGGCTCGATGACCTTGAGGAAGACGACGACAGTGGCATCGATGTTGAAGGCGATGCCGAAATGAAGGAGGAGTCGGCCACACCGCCTTCTGCATCAGAGAAGGCATTGTCAATCCGGACAAGCAAAAAGAGCGCCTCTCATGCAGTGGCTTTCGATGACGAGTCCTCTGACGAGGACGATGACAAAATTGAAGAAGTCGCACGCGACGAAACACAGTGGGAACAGGATTCCATGCCAATGAAAAACGGCAAACCAGACATCGACATCATCACAGCAGAAGCCATGACCCTCGCCCATCAGATGGCTACCGGCCAGAAAACCAAACACGACCTCCTGGACGAATCATTCAACCGTTACTCACATCGTGACGTCGACGGTCTTCCCGACTGGTTTCTCGACGATGAAAATAAACATTCCAAGATACAGCGCCCAACTTCAGCAGCCGCAGCCGCAGCTATCAAAGAGAAGCTCCGCGCGCTGAATGCTCGCCCTATTAAGAAGGTCCGTGAAGCACAGGCGCGCAAGAAGTTCAAGGCTGCCCAGCGCTTGGAGAAGCTCAAGAAGAAGTCTGCTCTTTTGGCAGACGAGGAGGGTATGACAGAGAAGGAAAAGGCCCAGAGTATTGCGCGATTGATGTCAAGAGCGGCGAAGAAGAAGCCCAAGCAAAAGGTCAGCGTCGTTGTGGCCAGAGGAGGTAACAAGGGTATCAAGAACAGACCCAAGGGCACCAAGGGCAAATACAAGATGGTTGACGCTAGGTTGAAGAAGGATGTTAGGGGTGAAAAGAGGGCAGCGAAGAGGAACAAAAAGAGATAGACGGGTATAATTCACATGATTTTGCGTTCCGGGGTATGGCTCTAGAGGAAGCTCCTGGCTGGTCTACTCGGCGGTCGATACCACTTTTTGGGGAGCCTTGTGCATCTCATTTTCTGACACATTCTACCTACTTTTGAGGAAAATCGATATATATCCCGGCACAAGTGCTCATTGCTAGCCGTGTGGGGCGGCAGCCATCATAACTTTGTTTCCATAATTACCTATAACAACTTTGGCCCGATGAAGGCAGTTTGCGGTGATTTCGAACAAAGTCAAACCAGGCAGTGTCACCAAGTTCAACGGTTTATATACACCTGTAACAGAGGACAGGGTATATATGCTGCTGGCCTCGGGTTTTTGGGGTATTGTCAAGTGTGTTTGGCATGCATTATGGCTATCACGCGTTGTTTTCACGGCAAGCTTGCATACCAAGACAACATTTGCTAGTTCTCTTTTAGGTAGCTGTGTGACAAACGGAGCAGTTCACAATATCACCTTGGGATGCTTGTACATATATAGGTAAGTTATTTTTACTCCTTTTTCATCACGGAGAACTTCCAGTACCTAATATCAACTTCTCATTACTTCTACATTCAGATCACACATACAATTTCGTTCTTGATTCCAACCCTACCTATCGGATACCCTCAGCCTCAAAACGATGAGCGATTTCGAACGTCTGACAGAGCCGTCCCTGCGTCGGCACATGAATGACGACCCTTGCGTCATTTGCGGTGCCAGCGGTCATGATGCGTACGACGGTGCTTGCCCAAAACTCAATGTACCCACTGCAATGGATTCGCCTCTCGCTAGGATCTATGGTCCGGGCAAAGCCAATGCTGCTCGTCAGGCTATTGTCAAGTTCCGCAAGTCGAAGAAGCCACGATATCAGGATCTGGCGGAAGAAGCAACAACAGATGCGAACGCGGAAGCCTTAGCACGGATGAAATTGGAGGACCAGATCCAGAATACAACTGAAGGCTCAGCCAAGACTGTGGCCATAGACGCGGCGAAGGATACAGTCGAGGATACAGTCAGGGGTACAGTTACAGATGAAGACGCCATGCTGAACGGAATCCTTCGGTCAGTCGGTCACTCAACTGAAGGTCTGACAGCAGTTCGCGACATCACACAGACAGATCCTATAGAGACGCGTGCGCCAAAGTTCGTTCTCGTACCAGATAAAGACCGAGTCGGCCCAGGCAATGCGTTCCAACCCGAGCTTGCTCTGAGCAAGGCAAAGAAAGCCGAGTTTCCCCTCCGAACAGCATTTGCTCAAGCATCTTCAGACGTTCTCACGAATCATTTTGATGTTCGCTTCAATCCCAAGACCCGCTTCTTTGTCTACGAAATCCTCAAGATTCCTGGCGGGAAGAGCAAGCGCAAAGCCAAATACATTTTCAAGACGGCCGAAGAAGCATGGAGTGTGCTTAGAGACAACAAGCAATACTATGCTACAGATCATGTCAAGACAATTGTTGCGTGGAAGAATCTACATGAGACGATTGTGTATCAGCCGGTTATTCCTGGAGATGATGGTACTCAAGCTGGCGCTATATGGCAGCCCGAGGCTATCGCAGATGGAAGCGAGAGAGTACAGCTCTTCCTCAAACTCCACCGCGAACTTGATCTTGATGGGTTGTATCGCTATACGGATGCAAGTCACAGAGAGAGTGACCCAGAGTTCAACTTCAGCCCTATAATCAGCGCACTCAACCTTGCGATTGCCAAAAGCATGACTTCAGATGTCTTCCAACAATCCAGTAACAAGTTCTTCATCAAGGGTGGTTACGTGGACTTGCCCGGAAAGCGCTCTCTGAAATCCCTGTGTGCGATTCGAGGCTACTATTTTACGATCAAGCCGGGAATGCAGAAGATCTTCCTCAACGTTAACCCTGCTACCAGTGCATTCTTTAGACCCATTACGGTTGGCGAGTTCTTGGCTGATGACACCTTCTCTGAGGATGAGCGAGTACGGCTTCTCAAGACACTGCGTGTGTATATTGAACATGAGCGCTTGCCGAACAAAGAACATCAGGACCAGATCAAACGCCTCAACAAGCCCCAGAACCGCGTCAAATCCGTGTTTGGGTTGGGCAGGAAATTCAGTGATCCGAGCATGAAGTTTCTAGATTCAACCGATGTTAGGAAACACACGCGTGTTGAGAAGCATTTGAGGGATGTGTTTGGCAAAGACTTCAACAACAACCTTGCGGCTATCAATGTTGGCAATGAAAGAGAGCCGGTCTATTATCCTCGTGAATATCTGAGAATCCTGCCGAACCAGATTTATAAGAAGCTTCTTCCAGAGGAACTGATCGATAATATGTTGCAACTGGCGGCACATGTACCCGGTACCAGCCGACGTCTCATCGAGGTCGAGGGAATGAAGAGTCTCGGACTCATACACCTTGATGGGGAACAGCCGCTCGTAAGTCTTAATTTTATAATTGTTTTTTTTGAAGCACTGCAGCTAACACATGTATTCTTCTAGCCCGGCTGTTCACAACTCCTCATCAAGCCAACAATGCTCAAGATACCATCCGCGCAACTGAGAGCTCTCACCATTTCGTACGGCCCCGGAACTCCTGACGCAAGACCGAATGACAGAGCTCAGGGGAATCTTGGTAGATTGAAGAAATTTTTCGATTCTCCTGGTTATTCCACCAAGAAGCAAATCAACTACCTTTTGCTCGTCGAGGCCAGCTTACAAAAGGATAGGGATACGGTTATCACCTACCAAAATACCTTCAACGATCTCCTGAGTCGATACAACATCTGTGACGGTGCGAATTGCTTGGGTTCAACGTTAATCCAAGGCCTCCGAAGGGCACCGTATGACTCCATCAAGGCGACGATTCAGCAATCCATCCAGATCATGAAGCAGGGTCATCCTAGGGCTGGCTTTGTAATTATGCTACTGAAGAACAAGAGTATCCCAATTTACTCCGCTTTCAAGGACGTCGTGGATCGTTATGAGGCTCTACAGTCTCTCTGCATGACTCAAGTCCCAAATGTAAAGCGGGGGACCTTCAACAAGGACATCACTCAGTACATGGCCAATATCATGATGAAGGCCAATCTCAAGTTTGGCGGCAGCAATCATATTGTTCATTTTGACAGCACAGGCATGAAGAACTCGTTGCACGAAACTCTGGTCCTTGGAGCAGATGTCACCCACCCCGGCACTGGCTCACTGGTTGGATGTCCGTCGATTGCTGCCGTCGTTGGCTCCATCGATTCCAACGCAGCCAAATTCCGAGGCTCCATGAGACTGCAGAGGACTTGCAAGAAAGAGGAAAGTCTCGGATACCACGGATGATCTCCAGACACCGGCTAACAAGTATCGATAGATGATCGACGACCTCGAGCCCATGGTCTTGGAACGGCTTACAGCGTACCGCAGCGCAACCAAAGCCCTCCCCAAGAGCATCCTCTACTACCGCGATGGCTTCAGCACCGGGCAGTTTGCCCAAGTCCGCGATGAAGAGCTACCACAGATCCGAGCCGCGTGCAAAACCAGGGGCATCGCCAGCATCAAAATCACCGTCATGGTCGCTGTAAAGCGCCACTCCACCCGCTTCTTCCCCACCTCTGTCGCTTCCGCAAACGGAAACTGTAGACCAGGCACTCTCGTCGACCGGGCAATCACCTCACCGCACTACTCGGATTTTTACCTGCAATCGCACCATGGCCTCAAGGGCACAGCCATCCCAACGCACTACATGGTCATTGCCAACGAAATGGGGATCAAAGACGCAGAGCTGCAGGAAGTCACGTACAGGCTTTGCTACACGTACGCGCGGGCTACCCTCGGTGTGTCGTATCCGCCTCCAGCATACTACGCGGATCGGCTATGCGATCGCGGTCGCGCGTACCTGCGGAACTGGTTTAGTCCCGATGGAGGCAGTGCGGAGCACAAGTCTTATGCCGAGCTTGTGAGTACGATCAAGCACAGGGAGCAGGGCCATTTGGCGCGCAGAAAGGCGAATCTAGCGCCACAGGTGCCGCGGCCGGGAAAGGGCGGGCAGAGGAAGTCGCCGGATGAGATTGCGGTGGAGAGGGAGCATGAGAAGTTTGTGGAGAGGGAGATTGAGAGGGCCGTGTTGAATCGGGCGGTCTTGGAGTGGAATCGTGCGAGGTCGGGGGGTCCGGGGCCTTGGGCGAAGGAACTAGATGATACCATGTTTTGGATGTGACTTGTCTGCCTCTAGGCTACAGGTAGGGTAAGGTGTGTGCTGGAGGATTGAGCTTTTTGGGGACTTTTTTTTTTGTCTTCGCCGTTTCAACTCTTTTATACTGTCTCTCTTCCCTCGTTTAGCTTAGACTACTTTGTGTCCTACGTGTTCACCCTAGACTGCTGATTTTCACTCGTCTGTTGATAGACTATTATTACCATCATCAAGCTTAATGGAAACCCTGTTCGAAACTCTACCTCCTCAGTCTATCGAATTTATTTGGCAGCAACACAAGCGGCTCAACACGTGGAGATGGCTGGCGCTTCGCGTGTTCCCCAAACAAGCAGACGACCGTTGTAAGTGACATGATTGGCCGTTCGTATACGTTCACATGCGAATTCCCGCAAAGACTGTGATTTGCAACAGGCGGCGAAGATGGTAAGCGGAATCTACAAGATGCGCATGTTGCATTGCATCGAAGACGTGCGAATGACGCAGCAAATGTCGTCTCACTAGATTCGGTTGTGGTAAACGGCCAACACAGTAGCTGCCCCCATTCCCGTGACGTGTATATGTATTCCCAAGCATGCGCCGCGGAGCCATTCCCCCGTCTTACCCAATAACGTGTCTTGTCAAGAAGTGGCCTGCTGTGTATCAGCGGTGGAGCAGCAGTGTCAATGGTGTTGTAGTGACGTTGAAGTGATGCCGTCCAATAGGCACGCTTCCGATTCGAGACGCAGTAAGCGTGTGCCTAAGTATTCCTAGCCCCAGATGTCCACTACGTCAAGCAACCATCAACCCACACCCACGCACAGACAAACGGCCTCTGGCTCCTCGCCAATCAACAAAGTCTCATTACTGCACAGCGGAACATGTTGCGATACAATGACGCACAAAGCAAACACTTCTCCTCCCGCAAAATAAAAGCGCCAACGGAACAAACCCCCTTGCTCCCTCTCAGTCAACAAACACGTTAAAAGCCTGTCTCTGTGCCTCCCGTCTACTACTTTTCTTTCCTCCAGAATGCCCATCCACCGCACCTTTGCATCCTCCATCTCCAGAGCCGCTTTCAGACCCCAGGCCAGCCGTGTCGCAGTAAACAATCAATTCGTCTCATTCCGTGCCCGTGTCGCGGCCATGTCGACGATTTCAGAAGCCATCATCAAGGACCACCGTGAGCTCGAGTCGTACTACAACGAGGTCATCAGCTCAGACGATGTCGACCACAAGACGCGGTTCGGAAACCAGTTTACTTGGGAGCTTGCCCGACACTCTGTAGCCGAGGAGCTGCTCGTTTACCCTGCCATGGAAAAGTACATTGGCAAGGAGGGTCACGCACATGCTGAGAAGGATCGCCAGCAGCACCACCAGGTACATCTACTCCCTTTGCCCAAATCTCCATGTAGCCATGATTACTGACGAAATACCAGGTCAAGGAGCTCCTCAAAGAATTCCAAAACATGAAAGCCACCGACTCGGCCTACGTCCCCAAGCTCAAGGAACTCTGGGGCGTCCTCGGCCAACACATCAAGGAGGAGGAAGCCGACGACCTGCCTGCTCTTGAGAACGCGCTAGCGAGGCCCGACAACAAGGGTACGTCGGAGAGTTTGGCCAAGAACTTTGGACGCACAAAGGCGTTTGTGCCGTCGAGGAGCCATCCTAGTGCTGGCGAGAACCCGTTGTTTGAGGGCCCGATGGGCATGCTGGCTGCGCCTATTGATCATATTGCCGATCTCTTCCGCAAGTTCCCCGATAACACCATTAGCCCGAATCCGTCGAAGAAGTAGATGGGTTGAGCGATGCATGGATTGACGTGATGGAGCTGTGCGTGTTCCAATGAGATGACTAATGACGAGGATTACCTTTGTAGCATGTAGAAAGGAATATGAAAAAAAGTCTCACATGATGCCTGTTTACTTTGCCGTCCACTGCAACTGCGTCCTAGTGCTGAGATGGCTGCTGTTCACTTGACCAATACCACGGAGAATCTGGAAAACAAGTCAAGTTGGGCACATGATGTTCGCTGCCAGTCACCTGAAAGTTCTCGAAGAAATCACCAAAACGGTTGACGGGATTTGACGAAGCTCCAGGCTCCAATACAATAGGTAGGCATGTGAAGAGAAGACGATAAGAGACGCAATGCAATCACTCAAAAGAAGAAGAAGAAGAAGAAGAAGAAGAAGAAGAAGAAGAAG
>JALPSE010000027.1:35784-63340 GCA_030558545.1 Bipolaris gigantea
CAAACCCCTCATCTTCTCCAACAACTCGGGTATACGAAACGGCTTCCCAATCACATCATCCATGCCCGACGCCCTCGCCTCCTCAATCTGGCCGCAGCGGACATTCGCCGTCACCGCGATGATGGGCACGTGTCCGACGACGTGGCCGCGCCGCTGCAGGTCGCGTATCTTCCTGCAGCACCGGAGGCCGTCCATCTCGGGCATCTCGCAGTCCATGAGGACCATGGAGAGCGGGATGCCGTGTGGGGAGCAGAAGCGGGTTTGGGCCAGGTAGGCGAGGGCGTCGAGGCCGTTGTCGGCCGTGGCGGTTGTGCAGCCGGCCTTTGCGAGCTGTTTGCAGAGCACTTTTTGGTTGAGGTGGTTGTCTTCGACGACGAGGACGTCGAGTCGCTGGCCGGCTGGGTCGGCTTGCGAGCTGCGACGGTGACGACTGCGACTGCGACTACTGCTTCTACTACGACTACGACTACGACTACGAGTGCTAGGCGCGGGTTGAGTGGGCATCCTAGGAAATGCTTGCGGCGTGTTGCGCAAACAGCATGCCGGCATTTCGGTGTTGGGTGATTTTCTGGCGCGCTCTTCAAGCAGACGGCAGTCTTCACATGTCATCCGCCTGCTTTTCAGATAGAACCCGAATGTACTGCCGACGCCCGCTTCCGAAGTACAACCAATCTGCCCACCATGCAGTTCGGCTAGCTGCCGTGAGATGAAGAGTCCAAGCCCACTACCGCCATACTTGCCGTGGGTACGCGGTGATGCCTGGGCAAACTTCTCAAACAAAAGCCTTTTCTGTCCTGGTGTAAGTCCGCAGCCAGTGTCTTGAACCTCGAACAAGAGAAAGACTGGTGAACCGGTGCCCCAGCCATCTCCATTGCCACAATCACCAAGTTTGATTCGTTGTGGGACAAACTCAAAGCCATTCGGAAGTTCAAAATCTGGTCCTTCGACGCGTGCACGAATGTGGATAACGATCGAGCGTATTGGCCGATCTTGAGTGAATTTGATCGCATTGGTGATGAGATTGACAATGACCTGTAGCAGGCGGCCAGAATCGAGCATCACCCAATCGATGTCCAGTTCTTGCAGGCTTGAATGCGGCTTGAATTCAAGGTCGATATTCTTGGTCACTACTTCGGGACGAAGCCTAGATGCAGTGTCAATAATTCGGAGCATAGGTAGGCACAATTGGAGAATGAGTTCACGAACATAGCAATGGCGCGCTCAACGACAGCAATAGGCTGCGAAGGAACGGGAGTCATGCGCAAAAGGTTCGAGTCTAGTTTCGATACCGTCAGGATGTCATCGACGATCGACTTCTGATGCTGGACACAAAGAGCAATGTTGTTCGCAGCTTCGATGCAACCTTTTGCAATGTTTCTATCCTCATCGCATGAGAACTGATGACCACTGAGAGTATCTGCAATGTCGTCGGCGGATATCAGAATTGCTGACAATGGATTGCGCATTTCGTGCGAAGTAATGTCGATAAACTCGTTTTGTTGGCGCTCTGCCTCTTCTGCTTCTCGCAGTCTTCGTTCCTGGAGACCTTGGGCCCATTTTAGGTGTGATATATCCGTAACGGTGCCCATAACGCTTATCAGTTCACCGTCTGCACTCAGCTCCGGCTGACAAGACGCAAGAACCCAATAGTCAATAGGTTCACCATCTATATCCTTTGCTTGAAACTTGAGATGTGCATATTGGAGCTCCCGACCGGCTGGCTTGTGGGTTGTTATCAATTCTAGACGTTGGCACTTCGTCAGCGTACCTCATGGAGCCGAGTTAATGTACAGGCATCACTTACCATCCCACATATTCTTTGCAACCTCTAAGCTTTGCTCTGCCATCACTTCGTCGGGCATGAAGTTTCCAACAGTATCATGAGAGACTCCAGTCATTTCAAAGTAACGCTCATTCGCCTCCAATAAGCGCCCCTCTGCGTCAAACAAGCACATACCTAGAGGTGAAAACTCGGTCATGCGGCGCATCCGACTGGTCTGGAGTTGGAGTTGCTGAGAGAGTTCCTCCCGCTGCAAGGCAGCTACTTCAGCCGCGCGCTTGCTCCGCCGTACCTCGTCTTCAAAAAGAAGAACTGACGCTAACGAAGTCGCAATCTGTCGATTGAGCATGGATGCGAAAGATTTGTACTCCTTGTCATAGGCTCTACGAGGGTTGATGCCAAGGAGCAACAACGCACAAACATTGTCCGCGTTTGTTGGCCGAAGAGGTAGTATCATTGCTTCCCTGCAGGGATCCTTGTATCCTCTCCACTCGACAATCTCAAGTAATGACTGCGGAAGTGTTTGGTTATCCACGTCTAACATTAACGGTTCCAATGTTCGCGTCGCCTGAATGAAAGCTGAAATTAGAGTATCATCAATCTCCGTCAAGGAAAATCTTTCGGGACAGGCCTGATGTCCTCTCGGTACTCCAATGGATCCTTCGATGATGCAAGTCTTTACGAAAATCGGACTGGTATTAGGCGATTCCAAGGAGCTCTGGTCAATGTTCTCTGCATCGACAATCGAATACAAGAGCGCGAAAGGCACGTCGTAGTCGTTATGAATCAGGCCTTCCAATACCCTACCCCAAAATTCTTTGACAGTGCGTGTTTCACTCAGGCGCTCGCCTAAATAGCGTAACAACTCCATTCTCCTACCTCTGAGCGATTCAATAGTCGTATCAAACGCGTCCATATAGACTACAATCCGATTGTAAGTCAGTAAGAATTTTCATGTCCAATGAGTTTTGCTTGACGAAAACTGGAAGGATATATTTGTGGGTTTTTGGACACTCAATGTCAACGCCATCGTATCCATTTGACCTCGGATGGTATTTTATGGTGGGTTGTCGCAACGATACTTACAACCAAGAATGCGGTCAGTACCGCCAAAAACTGGAACCTACGGTCATGTAAGTGACACATAACCAAGCAGATCAGAGTAGGAATGCCCACAAAAGACCAAGTGAAGAATGCCTCTTCTAGATAACCACGCCGTATGATTGGTAACATTTGATTAAGGTTGAGTTGAGCCTGACCAGTCCGAGCGCTTTCGTGTATCGTGGTGCGAACCGAATCCCACATTTCGTGAAAAGGACCTGTAAATCCAGTACCCATCAAAGCAGGATGCTTGTCACCCGCAATGATATCCCTATGAGACTCATTGTAGAGCATGGTCAAATCCTCGCCCCAGAAAACGGATGACGGATGGGGATTCCGCATGACTAAGCATATGATTTCTCGGAATTGAACAGTCCATGTATTCATAGCGCCCAAGGGCGTTTTTGACCAGTCAATACTTCTGATAAACGTTAGATGTTCTGAGAGAACGCCTTCGGGGTTCGCAGCTGTCCAGTCGGGTACGGAACATTCAAGTGCTGACAGGGTAACGGCGGAAACGCCTGATGTGTGACTTTCCTCCTGCTGTGAACTATTGTTTATTTGTGGAAGTTCGGGTTGTTTGATATTCTTGACCATGTCATGCGTCGGAATAGCTGCAGCAGAAGCCAGAGTTTTCTTGTCGTCTCTCACCCGAACGTCATGCAACGTGTTTTCAGATTCTGGTGCAGACGCTGACAGCGGACCCCCTCCTGGGATATCTTCATCGCGAAAGACATGATGGCCGGTGATCACCCTCCAATGGGGCTGAATACAGAAAACCGTCCATATGAATTTGGCGTACTCGATCGTCAACGGGAAGATGTCTCTGGAATCTCGAAATTTACTGATAGTCGTTGCCCATTTTTGGAATTCTTCATAGGTTGCGCCACGTTCGCTATCTTCGGGATCTTCCCGTGCAGAGCCAATGACCTTGAGAAATAGTTGCTCCTGCCTCCTCAACGCAACATTACAGAACAGTGGCCGCAAAGCTAGTTGATTTTCGTAGACATGATTTTCCACGTCAAGCACAAACATCGGTCTGTTGTCCATGTCCAACAGCTGTGGAAGGCTTGAAGTGTTGAGATGATTCAGGGTGCCATCTTGTCGGTCTTTCTTCGGGCGAACAGAAGGAGCCGTTCTCGGGGGGTCCCCAGGGACCTGGCTATCCATGGAATCCAGCACTATGGGAGTTCTCACCATATGCTATAGTGTGTCGAGATACATTAGGGATAGAGTACGGATAGGGATGTGAGTGTGAAAGAATCGAGTAGAGCGAACCGTGCGAGACTGCGACATTTACGGATGCGCGAATGGAGGAAAGAGGTCCCGACAAATGATCGGCAGCGACGGACCCTGAGACGTGGCTACCAGGATGCCTTGCCAAGCGGGCAGCGGACTTAGTTCAGGTAAAATCCGCGTGATAATAGTGATGTGTAGAAGAAGTCGCGGCGCGATGGGATCAGGTGCAGTACAAAGGTAGATGAGTACGTTTTCTCTTTCGGTTTAGCGCAAACTGCATGTACGTAGTATGCGGCAAGGTCTCCGACATACGGTCACCCGTAGCACCAGTCTTAGATAGTATCATACTACACCAAAGGATTGGTCCTCTCTTCGCCAAACCAAGAGATTGCGTTTCTACTACATGCGTTTCGCAACGCTTAGACGTAGATGGTTATGAGAATTATGGGTGGTGTCCCTGATTTACGGAATAAATGTTTCTTCAAGAGCGAGTTTTTGGTCATGGGGAAATAAGCGGAAAAACTTGCCAATACTTTCGAGACTGTGATGTCTTACCCTGATGAAAACTTTCCTACGAAGCAGGTTCTTGTTTGCTTCGTATGTAGAACATATGCGCAATAGCTGTGAGAGACTGTAAGGGGACAAGGCATATTATGTTGGATCAGTACCGTAATAAGCACTTGACTGATCAAACGATACACCATATTGATGCTGCATATTTCTCTGATTCAAGCAGATATCTGACGAAATATTATAAGCCACCTATATCAACCTCAAGAATTGATTGAATATGCTTGTTCATAGCAGGGAAAGCTTCTATCGCTGTTGTGGAGGCAAAGCCCCTGGAAATGGTGATTTAGGTGATCTTTATATCCCTGTATATACGGCGAGCTCATACTCTGGACTTGGAGCAAACTCTGAAGCGAAAGCAACAATGCCAGGTGTGCTTGGTAGGCAGTATCCGGAGATAGAATAGCTGTGTTATACCTTTTCCAGCTCAGTTTAGCCAGCAAATATCACCTGCATTCCGAAGAAGGAAGACCGAGTTCCGGGTTATACATATGCCATCCTTTAGTCTTTGAACATTCATAACCACACTTGAACCGGCTGCGTGACGTGCAACACTGTAAGAGTTCCTTGATATAGAAATCAAGGCAAGACAGCCAAAGTTGAGCCAATCGATATCAAAATGCTGAGTATAACAAGCAATTCAACAACGAGCTGATTAACTTGCTTGTCCCACCCTGAGGTACCAACTGGGTCATTTGGATGACAAATACCTACACCGCCTCTGCCTTGCAGTGTCTCAAATGCCTTGGAAACACGCCGAAATGCCATAATAGATATGAAGTCTTGGCTTGGAACTGACAAAAGGCGCACTAGCTTCGTCCTATGCCTCCACCGCACACCTCCCCAGCGCCCCAAACCGCACGGCACTGCTCCACCATCTTGACACTCGGTGCATATAACTCCCCGCCTCGCGTAGCCTCACGACAATACAATTGTCATGTTGTTTGTAATCAAGCACCACATCAGGTTACTTCTACTTGCACTGCAGTAGCGGATCTCAGGTTACACTTCTCCGGCACGTCGCTCCGGCATCCGATTGGCCGAGCGCTCATCTCTACACCATCAGGCCCACCGGCTTTGTAATCCAGGGCTCAGGCAATACAACTATCGCGTCTCATTTACACCGAATCAAGTTTTCCGGTGGAGGCTGCGAGAATAGCTGCGACGTGGTCGTTTGGGTCGATCGGCCGACGGACCGGCCGATCGTTCTGCGCGTGTGGGTGCAAGGAGAGAAGGAGGCATACTTAAATACGTCTTGCTAGCCCACAAAGTTAACACGATAGCTCGACAACAAGCAGCACCATCTTCCTCCCTACCCCACTCTCTCAATCTCAATACTCCAGACACACCCTTTGTCCTGCCCAAAACATGTCTTCCCTAACCTTCCACACCGTGGCCATCTTGCCCGCCATCAGCGCCATGAAAAACACGCTCGCCTTTATAAAAAAGGGCCACGAACATGCCCTCTCCAACAAAATCGACCCAGAAACCTTCCTCACCGCAGCCCTACACCCAGACATGAAGGACTTCCGCTTCCAAATCTACCGCTTGACTGACGCCGTCAAGTTCATGCCGCCCCGCATCAACCCGGCACTCGAAACCATCACGCTGCCAGACGACGAAAAGACGTTCGAGGAACTCGAAGCTCGCATCGAGAAGACGATCAAGTACCTTGAGGAATTCAAGCCCGCGGATTTTGAGGGCAAGGAGGCGAACGAGGTGCTGATCAAGTTACCCAACGGCTCGCAGATAAGGATGACGGCCGTGGATTATGTGTACAAGTTTGCGCACCCGAATATGTGGTAAGTAAATCATAAACTCCCGAGACGACATAGACAGCTTGTGGGCGAGACTGGGATAGCGTTTGCCAATTACAATATAATAGGTTCCACGTGACAACTGCATACGGCATTCTCAGGATGAAGGGTGTGGATGTCGGCAAGTTTGACTTTTTGAATGGCGCCAAAGACATCGTGATTGAGAAGGGGGAGGAGTAGAAAATTAGACAGTGAACCATCGAAAGTCCCTATCAAAAAAAGGGAAGGCATTTCGTTGTCATTGAGCAGCTCTTGGTGAACAAAAATAGTTAGTTGAAAATTACGCTAAATATCAGCCCGAATCACAGCAAAGGTCACTATAAGTAGCGTTATGAATACATGAGAGTACGACAAGGGTTACTAGGTGCAGTGTTATTTATTGCTGAATTTTCATGGCTGACCAGTGCGTGGTGTGGGCAGTATCAAGGAGTCAGCTGGTGCAATACGGGTATTTTTTATCTGGCTATTTCAGTCCAAGAGCTCAGTCTCGTGTTTATCAATAAGGGACGGCCAATCCACGATTGCAGCACCAACTAGCGCATCCATGGCGCTGCTCTGCGAGCTGGCATCCGCAGGATCGACAAACGGGCCATCCCAGTCCACACCGAAGAACGGGAGCCCCTCATGCATCTCCCTGTTGTTGTTCCAGATCGACTCGCCGTTTAGGTGGATTGTCGTGGCAAATACAGAGGCTGGATGTGCTTGATATAGCCGGACCAGGTTTCGCACAAAGGCGCCCTTGAACTGCCCACCATCAAGACCACATTCTGGCTCACAAACGTCGTGAATGACTCCATTTGAGCCCGTGAGCGCAGAAATGGCTGCTCGCGCTATGCGGTATGCAGCGTCAAGAAAGTTACTCTCATCAGGCGAGTGGGCGCGCTGGAGTTCGACAAGGCCGCCGAGGATCACGCCTTGGTTGTATGACCAGATTGTCTTGTTGTTGTTCTCGCAATCTTCCGTTAAACCATCGTTGACAGTACCGTTGATGTTGATCATTCCGCTGTCGAAAAACCAGGCATGGCTCTTCATCGCCCAATCAAGGTACGTGTCTTTCTTATGCTCAACTCGATTAGCTAGATGCGCTGCAGTGCTGAGGAAGAGCTCATTTGCGATGGCGTTAACATAGTTCTTTTTCCAGCTCCAGTATATGCCGTCGCCGCAATAAGTGCCCCACGTCTTTGCTACTGCGAGAAAGATGCCTTCGGCAAGGTCAAGGTACGGTTGGTGGCTGGTAACATCGTAAGCACTGATCCAAGCCAGCGCCCACCAAAGATCGTCATCGTAGAAGCCGTCAAGCCAGTCATGTGGATCTGGACTCTTAGTATCATGTGTAATCTCTGCGCTTGAAATGTTCTTAGTTCCATCTTTCCAATCCGGCGGGAACTTGCAACGGGGCTCGTAGGTTATTGGATCAAGTTCCTTCGTATATCCATAATCAACAAGCATCGAATCATCTTGATTATCAGTTGCATTGTTTGGTGGCTCATCTTCGTAGCCCGGTTGAGGGTTCATGATTGGTGCACGAGCAAGTGCATTCGAGAAGACATCCCTCGTCAGAGCTTGCAAGTCCGTGTCCTCAGGAAACGCCTTTGCGTAATCACCAAATGTCGCGACGATATTTGCTGCATTCCACCATCCTGTCGTTTCCCAGAGGCCTGTGGTTTCGTTGTACCATGTCTGGAGAGCTGATAGGGCGAGCTTGGCGCGGGATCCTAGGTCGACATGTTCTTCGCTGTCGCTATGTGCGTTAGAAATCGCTACAAAAATGAATAGTAGTTGATATAGATAGCGGAAAGAAAACATTGTAAAGATACAGCTGAGCGTAGGCTATTGAAATGAGAAGGCTTGGGAATAATTAAATCACATTTCAAATACTGCGCACAAACTGAAAGTCGCTTCAGTTGAGGCATAAACAGTAACACATGGCCGCGGTTGCCAGCGTCGATATCCGTGTAATTCTTTCGTATGGCTTGAAAACGTTCCATTATTCGTGCTAAGGGGCGGGCCGTTGTAATGATACAACCATATGGGAAAACCAACACTGTCTGTGTGTAGTATCTGACAATCGATAGATCGGTTCTCAAATCTGAGGATGGCAGCCACGGAACCTTATCCAAAATTGGATCCATTATCCAATAGATTCTCATCCAATGTTGCTTGCCAGGTTTGCGAATTGAAGATAAAAATAGGCTGAACCAGAATCTCTTTTGGAAGACGTCACAGTCTGTAAACCTAGTGGCTCAAGGAATTTGGTTATGAAACAAAAACAACGTATGACCTGCCAAGCAAACAGACATCCTCTCTAACACATGTGAAAACCAGAGAATAAAATTGATCGAATCTTACCTCTTGGTCATGCTTACAGGCACTTGAAGCAGTCGAGACATCTGAGGACCCAGACCTTGCCAGTCTCGCTTTGGCGATGGTGCTTCCAGGCGGGATTGGATATTGCGGGATACCCATGTGCCAGGCGGGCTTGTTAGACGTGCCGAATTTGTCGACATAAGTAGCGATGTAAGAAAGATGAATGTATAAGCATTGAATACGCTGTGCTGGCGTAGCAAGAGAACATGGTCATGGGCCATCTTCGAGGGCGTTTGAGATTGTGTAGAAGGCTGTACCTTCAGTAAGCTCCCTGACATATGATATATGTGTAGAGAATTGAGGCATGTGCCCGTTTTTGTTAACGAGGCGTTGTATGCACACCCAGTGAGGCAGCGATCGCTTTTCTGTTGGGTCCAGAGCTTTGACGATCATCCACGAGACAACCAACTAGCGCGACACTACCCCACTCGGCGATGCGCCTTCTTACTTCGGACGCCGGCTGACACCAACAACATGGTCGCTGATGTACGGGGGATCCGCAAATACCATTGTTGATGGAACATGTCCAACGATCTTACCAACGGCCCGCCTGCTGGCCTACCAACACCATGCCACTCTCGGAAATACGCGCTTCGTCGATATTGCGTCCACCTCGAAGGTTGGAGCCATCGTTCTCCTCCCCTTTTACGGCAGTAACGCTTTGGTGCGACGCCATCGCTTCGTAAAGGAATTGGCCCTATCGTTTTCGCATGCGGGCGTCCAGCTGCTACCCTGGTTTTTGACGTCGATATTTCCGTTTTCTGGCAGCATTGCGACTGACATGATCAGGCAATCAAAATGTCGTGACCAAAGTCTTTAAGCTGTTCGACCCAACAGTTTCCTGAACCAGGTCCGGCTTCATCTTTGAACTTCCATATCGCTTCTAGCACGCGCTTGGATGTGCATAGGTAGCCCCAGAACATGAGACCATAGAGCTCGTCAAGGGTGTTCATGATCCACTCGCGCTGGGCAGGGTCTTCTGACTCTGCGCCGGCTAAGAACAATGGCCAGCAGATTGACTTGAACAGCGGATCTCCCGGCTTCAGATGCGAAATGTGATGAACTACGTCGTCGGCCAAGGCTGTAAGACTGACAAGAGCGGTGCCGCTTGTTGGGTCGAGAAGAGGGTTCGTAGAGGGCAAAACACGTGCGAGGTAGATGCAAACGGCCGAACGATGCGCAGAGGCGATGCGGATACGTTGTTGAATGTCTTCGAAGGGTGATGCGGGTACGAAATCGGATGACCATACAATTGGGTCAAACTCAAGCGCACGCCGTAACAAAACGCCCACTTGCTCCTCAATGTAAATGGGGGTATTGGTTCCAGAAGGGGAACCTTGAGAGTCTGGTAGCGCAAAAGACTCCAACATGATACGAAGTAGCGGCCCGGGGCAGGAGAGGTAGTTGTTCGTTTCGGCGTAACGGAGGATAGGGTCGAGTTCAATCGTGTCTGGAATTAGCGTAGGGAGCGTTGTGAAACTGAAAGTCGAACCAAGAATGTGAAATACCAAGAGGTCTGAAAGTATAGTTTGGCGAAGTCTGCTCATTGGGCGTTGAAAGTACGGTGGCTTACCGAGTAGCTGGATAAGCTTGAGAGCACCGTCCATGTGAACTTTCCACTTATCTCGACCGGATTCTACAAGGGCGTAGTTGACGAACAACAAGATCGTTATTAGTATGAAATCAATATTGGAAGTGTTCACGGACGTGATGCTCTTTGCGAGCAACGAAAGTGCATGCTGTTTTGCTACAAGAGCATCTCGGTAAGAGGATTTGAGCGGCCCCCCAAAGCGGCTTACAGCTTGGTAATAGGCCATGACAGTTGGGCTCTGCTGGTCGTTGTGGAGGAATTGGCCCATGGGGTTGCTGCTGATGTTGAAGACATGGAAAGCAGAATTGGCGACAATGATCTGCAAGAGCAACGGATAGGCGGATGTTGCCGGTATGAGATCACGAATAGGGTTCTGACCAGGCCCATCATAGACGACCATGACCTCGCACAGCTGAGTTGCGAAATGATAGAGATAGTATCGTGAATTCCGATCAAAATCATTCAGCAAAGGGTCTGTCAATGCTCGATGAACATCCGAAATCATCTCCCGTTCGTTGTCCGAATCCATCTGCCGTCCTTGTATGGACATTCGGTAACCGTCTATTACCGAATGTCCGGGAACTAGCTCATAGCTAGACTTGGGTAGCAACGATATTTGTTGCTGCTCGTCTTGTTGTTGAGAAGGGCTCAGGTTGTCCCATACCAAGGCCAACATGTCCGGAGCCTTGGCTGGTGCTTCAGGCGGCTCTGCGTGTGCGATGTGGTGCTGCTCCATCTTTTCCTCATAGCCCTTCCCCATCATCTTACCGCGGCTGGCGATACCGCGGTTCCATACAAACAACTTCCCATAACCCAGACATTCGGTTCCTGCTGATAGACATTTCTGGCAGCTGGGTAGAGACCGGTCGCATCTCCAACGTCGCTTTCGGCAATTATGGCAAGATTTGGTCGGCAGATTTAGGTATGTTGTGCTCATTGGATGGAGACCATGCAAGATGTGCTGTTGACTGGCTGAATTGAGTTCTACGGGGTACGGCGCGGGTGGATATGTTCTGCTCGTGGTGGATGTGGCCTGGGGAAACAGTGGCGCGGCGGAGCTACTAACGGCGTTGGGCTTGGCGTCGACGGCATTTTTCGTCACGTCAGCCTCCGTCTTTTACGCGTTACGTAGCGAGAAACTGCAGTGGACGAATTACATCCCATTCACCTCCCCCAACGTCGTGGTCTTGGCGTTCTCGACGTTCACGTTCCACCGTTACGCTAAACTCCAACCAGCAGCCAAGACACATGTTCTGCGGTAAAGGGTCCACTTTGTCATGGCCCAATTCATCTACGTCGGATCCACCGCTGGTGTTCAACGTCGTGCTTCGGCTACACATTCTACATTAAGCCGCTGCTTAGAGAATGCCTTTCTTTCTTATTGCCACATGGTCCATGGACTTTGTGAAGTCCGGTCAAACTCGAGGTATCCAAAAGCAATAGAAAAGCTTTTTGTGCTTCTCTATCATTTACTTCTGACAAGTGTCGCCACAAGAACACTTCTCTGGTCACCGTGCGCATCTTGCAAAGTTCAAGAATGATAACGTCAATACCTCCAACAACCCAGCCTGCTTTGGACCATGGCAACCTCACCCCAGCACCTCCGAATTCGGCAGACTTCGTCCCACCAGCAACGTTAGAAAAGGCCGAGGAAGGCATCACTTTGTCACGCCGGGTTTCATATACCGAATCGGATATCGAGCGTCTAGGTCGCGAGCGTCCACCAGCGTTTGCGACTTTTCTTCAGGAGCTAGGTTTCTGCTTCGCCCTTTTGGGCTCCATGTTCATGTCGGAATACATGATCTCTGGCTTCACCATCCTTCTACCTGACCTCGCTCAAGAGCTCGACATCCCCACCAAAGCACAAACGTGGCCCGCTTCCGTCTTTTCTCTCGTCACAGGAGCGTTCCTTTTGCCGTTTGGCCGACTGGGTGATATCTTTGGAGGTTACCTAGTCTTCAATATCGGTCTTGCCTGGTTCATCATTTGGTCCCTTGTTGCCGGCTTCTCACAGAACTACATCATGTTGATTGTGTGTCGGGCAATGCAAGGGTTTGGTCCTGCAGCATTCCTTCCGGCTGGTATTATGCTGTTGGGCTCCATATATCGTCCTGGTCCAAGAAAGAATTTTGTCTTTAGCCTGTATGGTGCGTTCGCTCCTGTTGGTTTCTTTACCGGCATTTTCTTCGCCGGCATCTCTGCACAACTCACATCGTGGGGCTGGTTCTTCTGGATCGGTACCATAATCCTCGTCGCTGTAAGCGTAGCGTCGTATTTCTGCATACCTAAATATACGACCAAGGCCAATGAAAATGTCGAGGCACCAGTCAATGTTGTCAAGATGGATTGGTGGGGCACCGCAACCGTAGTTCCTGGGCTTGTCCTGATGATCTTTGCACTTACAGACGGGAGCCATGCCCCACAAGGCTGGGCAACACCGTACATCCCTGTGACATTTATCTTAGGCTGGATCTTCCTCGGTGCCTTTGTTTATATAGAAGGCTGGGTAGCTGAGCAGCCTCTCCTCCCCAGTGATCTGTTCAATGTCAAGGGCATGAAGCCCCTTGGGCTGGCTCTCTTCTTCCAGTACGGGAATTTTGGCATTTTTATCTTCTATGCCAGTTTCTACATTAAAGAAGTTGTCGGCGCGAGCTCACTACTGACTGCAGCATGGTTCACGCCCATGTGCATCGGTGGCTTGATCTTGGCTACCGTCGGCGGACTGGTCCTACATCTCTTGCCTGGTCGTATTCTACTTATCATCAGTGGAGTGGCATTTATTCTCTCCACACTCCTGTTCGCAATCATTCCTATCGAGTTCAATTTCTGGGCCTGGATCTTCACCGCCATGATATGTGCAACTCTTGGTATCGACGTCACATATAACGTTGCAAACATTTTTGTAACCACGTCTTTACCAAAAGCGCGACAAGGCCTAGCGGGCTCTTTCATGAACTCTATCCTATTTTTGGGTATAGCAGTTTTTTTGTCGCTTGCTGATCTAGCAGTGAGCGAGACAAAAGGGAGGGGCAAGAGGGGGAGCTACAAAGTCGCTTTTTGGGTTGCTACAGGTATAGCAGCGGCGGCCCTCGTCATCATGTTCTTGGGCGTCAACATTGGCAAGGCAAAGAGCGAGTTGACAGTTGAGGAGAAGGAGCAGCTGGAAAATGAACTGGCTCGAAGAAGGACTGATGGGTAGTCAGTTGACCGTCAAGTAATACAATATATTAGACGTAGAACAACCTCATCAACCTGATCTATTTCAAAAAGTCACCGTTAGTCTTCGCAAGAATCTCATCGTAGTAACTCTGGAAAGCTAGCCATGCCTTCTCAGGCGTGCCTACTTGTTTGTATGTTTCAGCTGCTTCGTTTTCCGATATGATCTTGGGCTTGTGCCCGCTTCCGGCTGCTGCTGCATCCACTAGAAGTTGTGCCTGGCAGGTTTTATCGAGGGATAAAAACCAAAAGGCTGCTTCGTCAACTGATTTGCCTACAGTGAGTATACCGTGATTTTGTAGAATAGCTGCTTTTCCGTCGCCTGTCCGGTGTCAATGGTGTCAGCACAGTAGTTTTTGGAAAGACACGCACCCAGCGCGTCAGCAATTCTCTCGCCTTCTTTACTTGCTAATACAATGCCACCGAACTGGTTGTATACACCGTGGCTCTTGTAAAAACGCACGCTGTCCTGTGTAATCATGTCAAGCTCTCTTCCGAAGGCACTGAACGCTTTGCCATGTACGCTGTGAGCATGGCATGCAGCATGTACTTCAGGTCGTCGCTTATGTATTGCGCTGTGAATAGCAAATGCAGCCGCATTGATGGGCTGATCACCTTCGACCACCTCGCCCTCTTCATTGACCAAGATCAAATCCGAGACACGCATCAAGGAAAAGTGGGTGGAGAGCGGGTTGAGCCAGAAATGATCAGTCATGATAGGATCGCGGACACTTATGTGTCCTGCAACTCCTTCGTCAAACCCGCGTGAAGCAAAGACCCGATAAGCAGCGGCAAGGTGCTGTTTTCGATATAGGCGCTCATCCTCGAGCCTGGTAAAAACCGGATACTTGCGTACTTTCAATGATTTGCCTGCTTTTGTGCGACCCATAGCAGCGACCGTCTGGTTGTCGATTCCCTCCGCATGATCGACACGTACTAGCCCTGCTGCCACTGATGCGCCGTGTGGACTGGAGGACGTGGCCAAGCATCGATTTGAATACAATGAAGTAGACACGCCCCAGCACTTGAAGGGGCTATAAGCTCGAAGCAGCAGACGGGAGTGGAGATGGGTGGTAGACATGATGGGTGTGGTAGACGAGTGTTCGATTCATAGGTAGTAGTCACGTTGCCGGTCGTCTCCCCGCATAAGAGCGTGACCATTTCCCCGCCGGGAATAACAGCGACGGATATAGTAAGCATGGGTAGGGTAATAGAAATACGCGCCGCGCGCTATTGTCGATCAGCGATTTCTTATATGAAGAGAGGATGTATACGATGTGACATGGGAATTCTGTTATCGCCTGATGGTTGTTGACATAGCCAGTGTCGTCGCCTAGGTAAATTCATCACTGAGCTTGCATAACCACCGATCCAAAGGATGGTCACATGTAGTTCACGCTGAGTAGATGGGATAATTGAGAATCGCACGTTAAATCCCGGTAAGCACTGAGCCTCGCTCTCGTTTGAACCCCACGTTTTGGTCTTGCTTTCACTTCCTTAACGTTTGAATAACATGGGTTTGCAAATAGACTACAGGAAGCCACGGGTCATCTTTTGCTTGGTCATTTACAGTATTTGTACAGCAAGCATACCTTTGAAATTCCAACAATCTAACATTGTTTGTGATCGTAGAACTAGCTACATAACTACATACTTTGACCAGGACATTACAATGCATGCTAACGTGTGAACACAATTATCATCAGTTCTCTATATATCATTACTCTAAATAAGTATCGTCCTCTACTTCAAATTCTCGAATCCTTATGTGCCTGTTCGATAGTGGACTCGGTGTTGTCGCGCCTTCCTCTCACTCAATCCTGCTTATCTTCACTGCGCCCCGCCAATCATGTATTTTTCTCTAGGTTGTTCCTTTCACTCACTACTGCTGCGCTTTGCTGTTTGCTCACTTCTCCTTAGCTGCACTCTCACTTTCACCGCACTGTACCCTGATCTATATAAACCTTGCCAGCGGCCTTCAGTTTCGCTTCTACTTCCATACCTTAACTGAAGCCGCGACCACAACATTACGCTCGCTCAGACTCTCTCCTTCTCAAAACAATTCAAGATTATGCCTATTACCCAGCAGCCATACATCATGAAGTGCTTTTTTATCTTCATCGCGCTGTTGATAGCTTTTGCTGTCGCAAGTGCCCCTGAAGACGCCGCAGTTACCTTGAACCTGGGTAAGAGAAGATGAAAAAGTGGCTGAATCATTCGCTAAGAAGTACCAGAATCATCTCTCACCACCCTCATCAGCAATGGCGTACCCCTTTCAAATTCATCTAATCCTCTAATCGGGGGCACTTCTCTGCAAGACTCACTCGCCGGCGATTCACAGCTTCAGGAGTGGTTCAACCAACTCAACGAGGCCACACGCAAAAACGAGACTTGGTCTGCTGGACACTACGCAGAGGCGTTGGCTGCTGACAATTCCCTTTCCAACGCAACCACTGCTGATGCTGCCGCCGCCGCCGTCAAGAAGCCACTCCCAAACCTCGATGGCTACTACCGGTTCGACGTCCGCATTGGGAAAGACTCCACGCACACAGGTACGCTCCGCAAAGGCCGCATGTTCAAGCGCATGTACTCCGCCCTGAAAACCTGCGGCATCGCCCACAAAGACCCTTCGATCCCCGGCTTCTGCAGCGACGACCGCCCAGAATGTCCCGACCATTGCCGCATCGAGCAAATCGTATATTCCAAGGACGGTGAATGGGCGTCAGACTCGCACATCGCGCTCCGGGTCAAGTTCTCGTACTTTGACATCAAGCATCACCCAAAGATCCAGGACCTCGGGGTACGTACACACTACAGTGAGTCTACTATGATAAGACGTGCTGACGAATCAATCATAGTTCCGCATAGTCGCTCGCATCTTCGAGATCATGACTATGCAGGGTAACAACTGCCTTTTTCACGACTTCCCGTGGTCACGACGGACGTTGTTGTGCAGCGTAGCCGACAAGGTGGAGCTCGCTTTCCTGATCAACGGCGGTCTCATTCAGGGCGTCCTCAACGTGGAGCTCATATGGAGCAAGAAGACGGGAAAAGACACTTTCAAGTGTCAGGGCAACACTGAAGGTGACGTCGATGCCATGATGTGGACGGACTTTCGCGACCCGCTCTCCGACGCCATGGCCTGGCCTGCAAAGCAGATCCTGCCGTTTGTCTTCTGTGCCGGCGATGATTGCTTCAGCCAGAATCTCAAGATTGGCGAGCCGTGGCATGAGGGTAAGGGATGCAAGACGCTGGACTGGCCGGTTGGATGCGATCCAGATCTCACGGGGCCACCTAACCCTAAGCTCAATTGTCCGCCTCCAAGGCGCCAGTAGAAGAGTTTTCTGATTGCGTGCTAGCATCCTAGCACTTTCGTCAAGAGATACCGATGGGTCAAAATCAAGATTGATATGGTGGGATCAGGGCGGGGTAGGATGGCCTATTTGAGATGTGCATTTTCTTTGCGGGCCTGTTTTCTAGTGCGCCTCACCGAGTAGGTATCCATGACCGGTACCTCAATCATATGTGAGCTGTTTCCCAGTTGTTCGCGATGCTCGTCCCGTGACTCTACAGATCCCACTGTTCAACAGCATCATGCACACCTCATGCTCCTCTAACAAACCAGCGGACTCATTAACCCCTATTCATCTACTCAAACACTACCCTGTCTCATCCTAGGCGGCATCAATGCTCACAAAAACTATACGTCTGCCTCTGCCACCCTTCTTCACTTTTCTTAACAAACGCGCTCCTCTCACGCATAAGCCTCAAGCGATGCTCATTCGCCTCCTGTATAGTCATTGGCAGCACAGACTCGTCTTGTTTAAGATATGCGCGCACAAATTCCATGAGTTCTTCTGGGAGCCGGCATTCACGGTTGTTAGTGAGGCCAGGCCAACCGAGCTCGACAAGCAGCTCGACGACATCCGGGGGCAGTTTTTCCAGCGCAGCTTGCTGTTCTGCTTTGCCAGATCCGAAGATGGACTCTGTGTACCAGCTCATCTGCTGGGGCGGGATATTTGCAGTCGAGATGATGCGTTTTGTAGGGTCCACGAGCCACAGGGCGATGAAGCGGCGGTGGCCGGGTTTGGTGGGGTCGATGAGTTTGAAGGAAGAGACGCGATGCTGGCTATTTATTTGATTTTGTTAGAATCAAGGGAACTCGTCAGAGACATAGCGCGCACTTACAAGACATTAGGAAATGCCAAAAGGCGCCCCTGACGCGTCTGAACACTGCCGTAGTTTTGTAGACGGGGACCACTGCCGCAACTCAACGCGGTACCGTAGATCTGCTCCAGCCAGTGGTAAGAGTCCTGTTCAACTCCAAATTCGGGCCGCTCTTCAATGTCCTCGGGAACCTGCATGCGAAATGAGAGGCTGTCGTCGGTTATGTTGTCACTGTCCAAGTAATACAAGGCAGTGGCGCATATCTTTTCGTTCATCTGTCCCTCAACATGCCATCCGCCAACTGGAAACTCTGGCTTTTCAGGCGTCAGTTCGATTGAGGCCATCTTGACAATAACCTGCAATCCAGAAGCAGCGAATCTTTCGTCCAGACGTTGACCAGATTTCGGCGCATAATCAACTTCTTTGAAGGGAATTGCCGGTATCTTTGGTTTTCGGAGCTTCTCCCACTTGTACTGCATGTGGTCCTTTTTGCGCAGTTCTGGCTGATTGACGTAGAATTCTTCGTCCCACCCTCTTGCCTCGAGTTCACTCATGTCGACATCTGCATCAGCACACGCCTCAATGTTATCGGGAATCCAAAGATGCAATTCCTCATCACTACAAAAGATGCCGGGTCAGCTTTTTACCGGAGTCAAAAATACTAATTGATGACTAACCTGGCATTCTCCGGCTTCTCCGCTCGTAGTGCAAGGCGGCCGGCACCCTGATATGTATCATAGCCAGTCGCCATCCGTAGACATTGGTCCCACATAGGAATTGACGTCTCTATCAGTTTCTCGACTGTGCGATAGATATCGGGGTATTTAGTAGGGTGAAGGTTATTGATATAGCTAGTAAATTTGACTTTACCACCTTCCCCGAAGGCCACGTTGGCTGGTAGCCACTGATATGTATCAGACCAGTATTCTGGCGGAATTTGATGGCCGTTAGACCAATCGTGATGTGGGAAGAGTGGCTGATTCGCGAGCGCTGTTTCGAGTGATTCGGAATCTAGTTTAGGAATAATGTCTCCCTTGCCCGCCCAACGCCTGATGGCGTCAGTCACACCGACTTTCTCTGCTTGAAACCCGCGGCTTCGGCCGTAAACAAGCGGGTACATTGAAGGATGTACCAAGTCCTGTACCATATCGCCCGAGTTGGGATGCCAGTCAGGGGAAGATACACAATCGGTTTTGAGTTTGTCAAATGCAATGCGTAGATCTTTGTGGAGATTGGTAGGCACAATGACATCGGACTTGGCAATTGAAGCTGATGCGTCGAGCGTAGGGATGATTCCAGTCAACTCAAAGTACTTTGCTTTGCTGCGAAGCTCTTCAACACACTTTCAAGGTCAGCTGACAACGCAGGTCCAATAATGAAGATGACCCACACTCTGGAAAGTGGCCTCGTCCATGATATTTGTTAGGTCGCATCCGAGGTAAGACAGGGTTTCAAAGACGGGTGGCTCATCGTCACTGGGCCATATCTGTAACTTTGCGGAGGTCGCCAAGCTCCAGAAGTCGGCGTCCGGGACTGCAAGGGCTTCTTTACGCCATTTTGCAACAACGTCTTCGTCGAAAACTTTCTGATGCCAGTTTTCTTTGTCAGTCAGTTTTTCCATGACATCCATCATGGCAAGCTCTCGCACAGGCACGAGTTCAGACTGGGTTCCGGTACAATCGACATGGGCGCCTATAGGATAAAAAGGGAATTGAGTATTATCCAATACCCTCAGTGGGCGTCCGAGCCCGGGATATACATTTTTCGGTGTTGAGGGACTGCTCCAAGTATCGAGCGCCATGTTTGGGTGTGGGTGTAAGCGATAAGCGATCTTGGAGCGAACACAGATGAAGAATTTGTGCAGTGGTGAATGGCGAAGTATTGATGGCCTTTATATCAACGCTGTCATATGGCCCTAGGCTTGTACGCTGAGTGGTGTTGCTATGCTAGCGCAGGCAACCCTAGTGCTGCCTGATGCTGTCGGCTTGGTGCGGGGACTAAGACGCTTTGGTGCATTTCGGGGCTAGCATTGGGGTACGGCTGGCAAGAAACTACGAATGGTTGCAAGACGGCACAAAGAACCAATGGCAATAAGTGGCCCATATCTCTGATTTACGATATCTCTACTGGATGTCAGTGAAGTATTGCAAACTAAAAGCTTTGGTACTGTGAAGAGGTAGATTGAAGAAGGATGAGTAGTATATTAGAGAGTGGAGCCTCCTGTCTAAAGGCACCCCTGACTTGTGCAAGCTCCCTCTTGGCACACCCCCACGTCGTCATGACCCGAGCTGGCAACCCCCACATGTGTACGTCCGTTTGCATGGTCTTAGGCGACATGATCCTCCCCTAGGCAGCACCACTACTACTCTTAAGTAAACGTCCATCATCCACTTTCCCTCGTCATGTCCTCGAGCAAAACCTTCCCAGCAATAACAGGAGGCTGTGTCTGTGGCACAGTGCGCTACCGGCTCCTCACCTCGCCTCTCTTCTGTTATGCCTGCCACTGCACCGACTGCCGTGCCTTTAGCGGCAGCGCATTCGGCCTGTTCCTCAAGATAGAAATGTATAATGTCAAATGTATATCATCTACACTGCCAGCGTTTGTCAAGATGAATAACCGGCGCGGGGACGTCGAAGTGCACGCGGAATGCGCCACATGCCGGGTGCACATGTGGATGACGAGCAATATGCCGGGTGAAGAGGCCGTGTACGATGTGAGAGTGGGCACACTGGATTTCCCGGATCTAATGGTGCCCGATCTGCATGTTTATGCCGAGAGTAAGCTGGGTTGGATACGCTTGCCGGATGATGCGCAGACGCTGCCCAGGGGATGTGATATGCATAAATTGTGGCCGAAGAGCAGCTTGGACAGATTGGAGCAGTGCAACAGATGGGCCGACAGGGTGAAGGAGAGGAAGCGTGTTGCGTTGGGGGAGTCAGAGGCGGGTGTGAAGAGTATGGAAGAAGGAAGCGGAGAGGAAGCTGGGGGAGAAGGAGATAGGACACCTACCGCTCTGGAGTATAGCAACGAAGATGATGAAGAATTTGAGAAGAGGTTCCGAGAGAAGGAGAAGATTTTGCTAGAGCGGCTAGAGAAACTCCAGCTCAAGTTGAAGGTGGAAGAAGTCAAGACAGGCGAGTAGAAGGCAGTAGAGGCTGTCGAAACGGTTGTAAAATCAGTTCAAGTTGGTCTGTCACGTAATGGTTGGGCACTAATCATATGGACTAAAATTGGCACTGCGCGTATCCGAAATCCTTGGTAGATTCGACAATAATAATCTACATAATATACATCGACTCCTAGGCTGTAGCGCTCTTGAAGGGACTCCGTATGGGCAAGAAAGTTGGTATGCTACTTTTCAATGCCGGAGCTACACCTGATGGCTCAAAGCTTGAAAGCAAGCCGTCGCGCGTCTGGCCTCTGTTTTGCAGAGCTTCCATGACCCGCCCGACATCATTGCTCTTTTCAACCTCATACTCTTCAGCAGAGAGTAACAGAGTTTCTCCCCGTGCCCTGTTGATCTCCAGAGGCTCGTGCTCGATGGCATCGGGCCACTTTCCGGCCGCATAGAGGGCGTCTTGCATGTCAGCCCATTGCACCGAGACGCCATTGAGCGTGTAAGGTCTGACAGGGGTCTTCTTGAGGGCCTTTGGGAGAACCGAGCGAGCAATGTAATGGTCGCGAGATTCGGCCTGTGCCTTTGCGTCAAACGCCTGCTCAAGAAGGTCAATTTCACTTCGCTGTTGAGCGAGAAGTTGAGCATCCGTCTCAAGGTCTGACGCGGATCGAGAGGGGTCTGGGTTTTGAAGTCTCTCGTCCAAGATTCGGGCTTGAGACCTCAATTCGTCCAGCTTGGCTTCAGCACCTGGCTCTTGAGCAGGTGCTGCCTTTTTTGCTAGCTCTTGTTGCAGTTTCTTGAATTGTTCGGCTTTTCTGATTGCATATTGCAACTTGCGTAACCGGGTCTCGAGAGCTTCCTGGGTAGCCTTTAGACTCTTCTGGTCGGCTTCACTCTGATGGTGCCTCATCTTGAGCTTCAGGTCCATGGATCGTATTTGGCCTTGCAGCCACTTGACATTGTCAGTTGGCTTTTCCTTGGCCAGGCTCGCATTGGCTAGTGCGTCGATTTCCTGCCAGCGCTTGTCTAGTACAGCAGTGGCCTTTTGCTCGCGCTTTAGCAGCTCTTCTGCGGCCTGGATACCATGCTCTTCTTGTAGGCGAAGTACCTCTGCTAGATCAGCGCTCGTGTTGGCTCGCTGGTCCATGATCTTCTTGATGCGCTGCTTGCGAGCCATGGAAGTCATTTCCGGGTTCGTCTTGTCCCACGCAGTCTCGTGCAGTTTCCGGAACTCACGCAGCTTGCGGAAGGCGCTATGTCCTTGGGCAGAGGTGGGGAAGGTGACGACACAGTGAGGGACCCATTCGTCTGGGCGCAGGGCAGGCGGCTTCGAGTGCTTGCCAATGAAAGGCAATTGATCGAGGTGATGGTTCTGCACATAATCAACAGCCAGTCGACGCAATCAGTGTGAGATTCGTACGTCGAGTAACTCCTGGAGAGAGTAGATGACCTGGTTGGTCTTTGTGTTGCGGAAAATGTAGATTATTTCGCCATGCTTTGCCGTGCCTTCTGGGTCCACCACGTCGCGCAGGGTGTAGGGCTTGATGGGGGCATTCACATGCTGTCCCGTCGGCTGGCGTCTGGCCTTTTCATTGACAACAGTTTGCAGGCGGAGGTGCTTGGGGTTTGACTGGCGCTGGACATAGGCGGCGACCCGCCTTTGCAGCAATTCCTCATGAACGGGTGTTGTGCGTTTTGCAGCGGGGGTAAAAGAGATGGGCTTCAGCGGCGGCTTATACCGGAGCCGGGTGAGTGAGCGAGGCATGGCCGCAGCGAGTGTGGTTGAGGCAATGGGCCGGCAGGCGGGCCAACGGTGGGCATGCCATGGACGCAAGCAAAGATGTGAGAATCATTGGGATTTGGCGCACGGACCCGGTCCCGCGCGGAATTGCCAACGACTCGTGTGCAGCGCGACTCCTCCGCGTGCCTATGTCTAGTCGCAGTCAGCGTCGACGTTTACAGCACACATGTATTATGGGCTGCGCCGATGCCATTGCTGATGCGCCTGCTCTGCCATCCCCCATCCCGCTCGCCCTCCACCATGCATCCATGAGACGCCTGCTACTGCTGCACTCGCTTCTCATCTTCCCGTCTCCGCGACGGGCTGCCTAAACATGGCCGGCGATCCGCTCACGATGGCTGGCCAGTCCGACCCTCATCCACCACGCGAGCGCCCGTGGTTGCTGCCATACGTGTGTCAGATAGCTTCTGCCCATGGCCGACGTCGCTAACAAGCCTCTAGAACCGCAAGCTCAGGCATCTCCAGGGCATCACTATTCGCAACCTTACTCTGACCCCCAGCACCACAAAGCCACGCGGAAAGACCATTGACGATGAAGCTGTCCCGAGCACCTTCAAGTCGCCGGCAAAGGCGCTGGCACTGTGTGAGAGCAGGGGCCTGGCGCATTCCCGCTCATCCAGCGACCTCACCTCACCCGACGATGCGGTGCGGCGCAGCAATGGCTTGCGCGACCCCACGACTCCCCAGAAAGCAAATAGGCCTGTGGTCGGAAGGGGCCTGCGTAGGCGCTCTACAATGGAGTGGACCAATGCGAGCCCATTGACTCGCCAGAAGAAGCTGGAAGACATCACTGCCGGGCGCATGGCAGACACCTTCTTTTCCCTGCACGTTGAGGGCCAGACAGACCCAATTTACATTTCCGAAGTCGTCGAAAAAGCTATGAACGCAAACTTCAAATTCTTCGATCTTGGCCCCTGTGGGCCTTGCGTCACGCGACTGGACACGCTTACAATCAGAGTGTGGGCAAAGAGCGAGACGATGCAGAACTGGCAATACCTACTCGACTATACTATACATTTCCGCTCGCTCCAGTTCATTGGCAAGACCCTCGAAGGATTCATACACCCTCTTCCACAGAACTGTGTGCTCTTCTATATGACGGACGGCATCTACACTAGCTTCACAGATCTACCAGTGCAGCAAAGGATGCGGCCAGAACTTCTTGCACCACCCAAAGAGAATCCCGATGGTCGAGTGCTTCCATCTTCCTCTTACGATGCCCTCATGAGACTCTCGACGCTCGACGACTGCATACAAGACGCACTAACTACCCGAGACCGGATTGCTGATGAGATTGAGGGTATACTCGTGGCGAATAAAGAGGAGATATTCACAGTAGAATCGGTAGCCGAGACGGAAGAGAGCCTGCGGACAGTACAGGCCGCGGTGACGGCCGAGAAGCGACGTGTTGCGGCTGCGCGAAGAAGACGTGACGAGCTGCAAGCCAACATCCTGGACCGGCGAGAGAAGATGAAAGCTGGGCGCGAACAGCAATTGAAAGCAGAAAGTGAAATTCCTCAACAGAGAGCTAATATCGGCCAGACTAAAGAGCTTTTGGAAAAGACTCTGGAGGAAATCACGGGTCAACGACGAAGGGTGTGCGAAGACTTGCTCAGGATATTCCCAATTGAGCCTGTGCCTGGAAAAGCTCTGACGTTTACAGTACGGGGACTTTTGCTGCCAAACTCCATTTTCGAGGATGCAAAGGAAGACGTCACTTCTGCGGCATTGGGACATGTGGCCCAAGTTGTCAGTTTGCTCTCGCCCTATCTGTCCGTCATGCTGCCGTATCCGGTAACGTTACACGGGTCAACGTCGACGATTGATGATCCGCTGGCTATTTCACAAAGTCAACAAAACCACCAACGTACATACCCCCTCTACATGAAGAATGTCGTGAGGTACCGGTTTGAGTATGGTGTGTTCCTTCTCAACAAGAACATTGAGATTCTCTCAAACTCATTGGGACTGCGTCCGCTGGACGTTCGCCACACATTGCCAAACCTCAAGTATCTGCTATACGTGGCCACGGCCGGAAAAGGCGAACTACCTGCTCGCAAGGCGGGCGGCATAAAGGGCTTGTTGCGACAGGATGGTGTTCTCTCGCGGAAGGGGAGCATGGATAGTACCATGACTGGGAGCAGTGTTGGTACGCCCACGACTGAAGTGAAGAGGAGTCTAGAGATTTCTGGGAAGAAACTAGAGCAGGTCAAGGCCAATGGCACGCCTGTATACGGTGCGGGGATGCCGCAGCACAAGACTAATGTGCATCCTGGAAGCCGGCTTAGACCGTTGGAGTGAGCGTTGGGTGGCAGGCAGCGTATGCATATTGTACAATACGTGGTAGCGAGGTAGGTCTGATGACTTGTTAGGTCTGCATAGCGAGAGTGGTAAACTGGCCATGGCTGTATTCTTGTATCAGGCTAGTCTACGATGTCCTTGGTTTTTTGTCCGATAGTAATTCCTGGTCGGGGGCTTTGTGCTTTGGCTAGTGTTACCTGCAAGTCGCTTGCATGGCTCGTGGTAGACGGGCGGGACTGTTGCGGGCCGGGCCTCGTGTCCAGGCTCAGAAAGGTCAACCACTCACAATTGTGCCTCGGCCACAGACATGGCAGTTCTCAAGGGAGGATTTGGCGATGCCGATGCTGACATAACCTTACCCCTAGGCGGTATCGCGTAGTAGTAGTCGATCGACGCAGATGCTTCATATCGGGCGGAAGTGTCACGGGCCCCACTCTTGGCCGGGAAATTGGCAGGGAAAGGAGTCGGTCGCCCGACGACCACTTTTGCTTGCATCGTCTGTGCCCGCAATAATAACCACGGTGGATTGCTGGCGGCCTCACATTCCTTGCGTCCAGTTTCTCTTGGCATTGGTCTCCTTTGCACGTGGTTGTTTGGACGGTACTTGTATTCGCATATATAATCACGGGCTTACCCAATCCTTCCCGCGAACCCTTGTGCGCTGCCCTCCTGCGATTGCTTATTGCTTCAGCTTCACAATGACGGAGCCGTTTCCACCGCTCAATGGCGGACTACCGCACAATCCTGCCCCCCAAAGCGCACCCAGGCGCCGAAGAAAATCAAGTGCCCTCGGCGCTGACGTCCCTGGCGATGTTGACGTCCCGTCCCTGGCCACATACCGATCTGTCACCCCTCCGCTGCACAGCCCAGTGACCATGGATTCGGTATGTGTAGTACCCTTCTTCTGCACAGAATTGCCATGAGGGGGAACCCCACGTGTAACTGACAAGCCTGTCAGAAATCAGAAAAGTCGGGACGCCGCTCAAAACGAAAGACGACACGTCGATACCTCTCAAAGGCAAAGCGAATGTGTATTCGGCACACATGGCTGCTCCCCCTCGTCCTCGCTCTCACAATCGTATCGCTATACCTCGTCTACCCTTACTCGTCCAACCCGCTGTCGGCCTGTCTCTTCCTGTCATACCCACTCGCACGCGACGACCCCCTCATCCCCGCCCACGTGCGAGCCGACCCCAATGCGCCCCTACACTATGGCAAAGGCGGACGGGATTTCGCTTTCGTCGGCTTCTACACCATTGTCCTGAGCTTTACCCGCGAGTTTTGCATGCAGCGTCTCATCCGCCCCATCGCCCTCCACTTTGGCATCCGCAACAGGAATAAGCAGTCGCGTTTCATGGAGCAAGCATACACTGCCCTATACTTTGCTATCTACGGTCCGTTTGGCATATGGATCATGTCGCGTACTCCGGTGTGGTACTTTAACACCACTGGCATGTACGAGGGATTCCCGCACCGGACCCATGAGGCAGTCGTCAAGGCGTACTATCTGCTGCAAGCCAGTTACTGGGCCCAGCAAGCCATTGTGCTCATGCTGATGCTCGAGAAGCCGAGAAAGGACTTCAAGGAGCTGGTAGCGCACCACATCATCACGGTCACCTTGATCTGGCTCAGCTACCGCTTCCACTTCACCTACATGGGCATTGCCGTATACGTTACCCACGACGTTTCTGACTTTTTCCTCGCTGTAAGTCTTATCTTCCCATGATTCTGGCCACAGGGTCGAGGTACTGATATGAAAAAAAACGCAGTCATCCAAATGCCTAAACTACATTGACTCCCCCATTGTACCACCCTACTTCTTCGTCTTCATGCTCGTCTGGGGCTACGCGCGTCACTACATCAACCTCAAAATCATCGGGTCCATCCTCACGACCTTCAAAACCGTCGGCCCGTTTGAACTCAATTGGGAAACCCAGCAATACAAGTGCTGGATCAGTCAGTACATCACCTTCGGTCTCCTCATCTCCCTGCAAGCCGTCAACCTGTTCTGGGGCTTCTTGATCTGCAGGATCGCGTATAGGTTTGTGGTGTACAAGGATATGGAGGATGATCGTAGTGAATACGAGCCGACGGATGAAGAGACGGAGGCGAAGGAGAAGCTGATTAAGGAAGATGCAGTGGAAAAGGAGAGAGAGGAGGTGGCGCAGATGGCGCCTGTTACGCCTGCGCAGGCAAATCCGGTGGCGGTGGAGCAGGATTCGATTGGGTCGAGAGTGAAGCAACGGAAGAGTGGGAAACAATGATTTTGAGCATGCGAAGGGGGGTTACATGTATGGGGGGGATGATGCTGATGATGGGAATGAATAGAGTTGGGGTTGGGTTGGGTTGGGGGTGAGGGGATTAAAGGATATTTAATGGTGACAAGAAAGGCTTTTGGAGGCGCCTTGATGGATGTAGAAAAGATACTTTGGGGAAAAGACGGCAACTTGATGAGGCTCGAAAAGAGGGGTGGGAAGTTTTTTTTTT
>JALPSE010000027.1:66244-87320 GCA_030558545.1 Bipolaris gigantea
ATACATAGCAAAAGAAACGAAACCGTAGCCGCCAGTGGCGACTATACATGCATGGCATCTTACCACCTGTCTGGCCTCACCACAGGCGTACTGCGAGACGACGCATACTGGCTCTGTAGCCACTCTTGCCTCTTCCTGCTCTTATCCCCACTACCTGTTGGTTTTTGACCACGCCCCCACCACTCTTTGACATCCAGGTATTGACTTATTGGCTCGTAACCGTGTAGCTGCTCAGTCGCTTCCCTTACTTCCTTTTCAATCGACGCTTTCGTCCGCTTAGCAGCTGGCGCCCGCAGCGATCGCGTAATCTCCAACAGCTCCTCGTCCGACGATGTGATTTGCGCTTTGATATAAGCAAGCGCCATGCGCGATGCACCGTCAGACCCCGACAGTGTATTGATAATTGGCGTGCGCGGTGTAAAGGCGTGTGTGTATTGCTGCGGTGCTGGCGCATCCTTTGGCTTGGTTGATGATTCCAATTCTGCTTCTGTACCCTTGTCAAGCAGTGCCATGATATCAAGGCTCTCCCCATGAGGTATTGCTTCCTTGTTGCTCGGCGTAATGCAGTCCATGTCCACTTCCTTTCTCAACACATGGTCAATGTCCACTGCTGAGAAATACGCGCACGACTGTGGGAGCTCGTTGATGCCCATTTGCTGTGCAAACATGGCTCGTGTCCATACATTCGCCACCTGGAGTGCCATGGCTGCCTTGTACTTGTCCTTGTCATTCACCAGATACCGGATCTCATCATGTACCGTAATGGCTAACCGGCAATCAAGATTGTACCGACGTGTGAGGTAATCCATCGACACAATGAGGAGATGGAGATAGTCGACCCCTGAAGACTGAATAGCCCAGTTGATCCGTGAAGTCATGAAGCCACCTTTGGAGAGATACCGTCTCTGCAGCGCTTCGGTGATGGCAGCTCCAAGCACCGGTGTCCTCGGCCTCTCCTGTTCGGCAAAGTCTTCTAGTCGGTTGAAGACAAACGATTCCGTACCTCCGCGCCAAAACGCCCTGTCGCGTAGTACCTTCCGCGTCGTCTTCTTGCCCTTTGTGTTTTGATACAATTCTTCTGCCGTCTTGGACGTTTCGGTATCAGTCAACGAGGGATTGAACTGTCGCAGCAGTGTCGAGGCGAATTGTAAGCCAGCGCCGTATATGCGGCCATAGTTGAACACTTTGGCATCGTTCCTCGAGATGCCCAAAATGGACGCTGTTCGTGAATGCAGATCGGTGCCTGCCGCCTTGGTCCCCTCTAGTGTCATAAAACCAACCGCATTACCGCCATGCAGTTTGAAGGTTGCGTCGCCGATCAGACTAGCAATCCACAGCTCCTGCGAATCGACATCGGCTCCCACAAAGCAGTATCCTTTAGGTGCTCGTACCATTGATTTCAGCTCAGACCCAACGCGGTTCTTCTTCGCATTGCTTGCAGTTAACCAGGTATTCTCAACCGAGCGTCTCGTAATAGTACCCATAGGTATGATTTGCGGCAGTATGAACCCAACCTTGCCCCCTCCTGTCTTAGAAGAGGAAGATGCCAGGCTGGGTGCATTGCTTGCTTCCTTGTTGTACACAACCATTTGCGACATGATTCGATCTCTCGCGCTGATCCAGTATGAACATGAAGCGTTCATCTCCAATGCTTCCTTGGCGTAGGCATACTCTGAGCCTAGCTTGCCCTTTTCGAAATATTGTAGATAGCCCTTGGCAAGCGGGTTTGTACATCTTGCAAGCGGGCCATCCTTGTGTGGGATCTTGTAGTACGCATGCGCCGTGTCGTCACGCAACTTCAAGTTTTCCTCTTCCGACATGTCCAGCTCTTTGATTCCTTTTTCATTGTAGGCAAACACTTCGTCCATGGGCACTCGGTACGTCCACCCGTACTTGTCCGACCAGACCAGAGGGTTGCCATCCCACGCCAGCCTGAGCAATATCGGTGTCAATCGAGTTCGCACGGTAAGATTCATGGGACCGTCATTCTTGGTAAAAAGATCTTTGTACCACTTGGGCATGCCAGGCTTCTTCTGTCGCGCTGCAGGTCGAGGCGGGTCACCCTTCTTCTTTCCTTTGACCATCCTCACTTCCTGGCCCGACCAGTCCAGTTGACTTAACCAAGGGTCATTGTTGTACACATCTGGCTGATCTTTGACCTCCAATGCCTTTTCTGTAAGCGCAACCAGCCTTTCCTTCACCCCGTTGTCCAGTTTATTGTACGTTGCCTCTGCATTCTTGATGTAAGCACCCCAAGTCTCGTCGACTGGTAGGATTTCGGCAGCCAAAAAGCGCAGTGCAGCAAAGCTGACCGGGTGTGGACATGTTTCGAGAAAGAGGGGGAAGACCTTCTGATAGACACGATGAGTAATTTCCACATCGGCAGCGCAATAGTCGAGCAGCTCATCCAGCATACCACGCACGCCTGCACGATCAAGTTCGCCAAAGTATTCTCTCTTTGCCTTGTCTATGGTGATGTTGCAATGAAACTGAGCCACGTCTCGTAACGAGTTGATTGCACTCCTTCCCATCCAAAGCTCTTCCTCATCCGGCATTATGTCCGCATTCAACATCGGGGACAAACCTGCATTCTCATCAGCAGTAGCCATCTTGCCGCGCTGCTCTCTGGTCTTCTGGTGTTTCATCCAGGAAGGACGTTGCCGCGAGCACATGCCGTTAGAAGCAACATGCAACGACATGGTATCAACAAAAGCGTTTTTGGACTGCGATATGCTGTACTCTTCTGCTATGCGAGCCCTATCATAGCCTATGTTGTGGCCTACAATGACACGTGGTGTCGATGTGTCTCCAAAGGGAATGAGGTGTCGATCCGACTCTGACTCTCCTAGCAGCCAGGGCGATAGCCAAGCATACCATGCTGTCGGACTGACGGCGCACGCCATACACGCAAACGATGTCTCTTTCCACATGACTTCGGTATCGAAAACGAGCATCGTCTCGTCTGGCACTTGTACTGCTTCTGTCGTCCCGTCGCTATTGTACTTGGTCCAGCCGCTCTGCTGCACCCATTGCTTTGGCCTTGGTGGTGGGTTTGCCCACACTAGCCTCTTTGCTATGCCCAAGTATGGTTCAGCAGCATCCATGCCTAGCTTGTAGAAGTGCTCGTCCAGTGTCGTGCCCTGTAGCTCAGGCATATCGAACCCGACGGGCGGGCTCTTATCCTGGTTCTTACCCAGCAAGTCATGGCGGGTGAGGTGATCCTTGGATAGGGCTATGAGTTCAGGTGGGGGTTTGGTTTCTGCGCCAGGAAAGATTTGGTGATGGATGTGGGAAGAAAGATGCTGAACGCCAATGGGACTGAAGCGGGCTTCCGAGGGGACTTTAAAGTGTTAATATGCAGGAAATGGCTTTGCATTACGACAATGACATACCATTGAGACTGGTCTTCTTGGTGGTGCTACCCTTGCGACTGGATGGTGACGGGGCTGTGGCGAGGCATCGTCGCAGTGGGGGATTTGCAGAAGGCACATGCGCAGCAAAAGGACAGGAACGACGGGCAGCGGTGGTGGCGGTCAACGGCCGTCCTGAGCAGCGCATCATCGCACTTCCATCAAGCGCATTGCTGCATGTTGTCGCATTCAGGCCGTGTCGCAAGAAATTTTGTGCAGTGCAGTGCTAGAATGGCGGATTGTGTCGTCATGGCGCTGAGGCCCGACCAAACTATTCTTGTGCTTGGCGTCCCCTGCGCCACAGCATCTCAGCCTCTCAGCCCTACGCGGGCGGACCACTGCATGTACCCCCGTTCGTTCGTCTCTTGCTGTGCAGCACGCCCGACCCGGCGGCCTCTGCGACACCATGCCCAGGCCCCTTGCTGGCGTCGCGATCCTGTCGGTGAAGGAAAAGGCTGCCGCTGTTGCTGCCGCCACTGCCGCTGCCGCCCAGTAGATCGACGCCTGCGCCACCATGTCGGCCGACTACGCCTACTTGGACGACGATAATGACATCGCCTCACCAACACATTCGTCCCATACGCTCGACAACCTCGACCCAGACGGTCGCGCCTCGCCTTCACCTTCACCCTCAGGCATCGACGCCTTCTTTGACGACGAATACGCCGCTACTGCAGCGGCCACAGCTGCCACAGCTGCCGACCGCCAGTCCGAAGAGCCTAACCGTGCTCCGACTCTCTCCTTCAGTACTGGTTTCTTTGACCATATCCTCAACCCAGCCGGCCTCGACCACGGCAGATACTCCCCGTTTGACTGGCGACCCCGCCGCCCTCTACAACCAGAGATGCCGCCTACCACGCGAGCACATCCACAGGGGACACCAGCTTCACAGCGACCTGACCGCCTGGCAAATGGCTACGTAGACCTGACCAGCGCTCCAGACTCGCCCCCTCGCACAAGGAAGAGACAGTCACCTACACCAGGCCCCTCAGCAAAGCGGCGCAAGAGAGAGGACGGCACAGCCAAAGAGGCTAAGCAGCAGAGCGTGGAGCCTGTCACGGTGGAAGAAGTCGACTTGACCGAGAATTCATCGGTCCAACAAGTCTTGCAGAAGCAGTGCGAGGATGCTGTCAGGGTGCAAGCCAAGCCCGACGAGACGTTCATTACATTCAACTCCTTTAATTGTGTCATCTGCATGGACAATCCCACCGACCTTACAGCTACAGCATGTGGTATTTCTTACTTTGCACACATGAATATTGAAAGTGTACTAATTCCTAACAGGTCATTTGTTCTGCCACACCTGCCTCATGGAAGCTCTCATCGCCGGTGAAAACCGCACAGGTCCCCATGAGACCAAACGTTCACAATGCCCCGTGTGTCGAAAGACAATCAGTCGCAATAAGCCCTCCGATGTCATACCCTTACTGCTCAAGAAAGGTCTTTCGACACAGCCCCGGAAGAAAAAGACGGCCGCACCTACCGTGGCCATTTCACCCAAGGTATCGTGAATGTACTTGAGTTTCGCGATGCTTTCTTCAGTTTTGTATACGAACCCCGTATCTCATACTAAGACATCTACTAGCTAGCTCGGAAAAAACCACAGTACCCACCTCGAAGGTCTGCACGACGTACGAGACGGTTCTCCAGCAATGTTGAATATTCATAGGCCCAAAGGCAGGGTGATTCGTCGATAATGGGCCGCTCGTCATTGCTATAGCTTCACGGAAGACACGCAACGCGGTGTGGCGTCATACGGTGATGTATAACCATCGAATAAAATAATACAGCGCTATCTACGGATAGCATGGATATTAGCGCCATTAGAGTGACGTAGGCCACAAGCCGGTTTAATAGAAGAATCATCGAGCTAAAAGGTACTCATTAATCCCACCACTGCGTTTCCCGTTGAATCTTACACTCTTCCTTCATTACTATGTCTCAAGATTCGAAACTCACCTCACAGATTGCTATTCTTGGTGCCGGCGATGTAGGCGCCACCGTTGCCTACTCACTCATCGTGAACCCAGTTGCGGGTGACATCTTGATAGTAGATCCAAAAGAAGAAGTCCGCAATACTCAGGTACAAGACTTTTCTGATGCCCCCTTTCATGGAAATACCACAACGCGCATGAGATCAGGAACACACAAATAAGCTGGGCAGTGCCATGTTGCAGTCATAACCGCTGGCGCTAAGCAAAAGAAAGGTACACATCAATCGAGCATGGAGAAACATCAGCGAGGTCCCAGAAACTCATCAATGCACCGATGAGAGCCGAACCGACCTCATCGGCCGCAACAAAGCTATTCTCGAAACCCCTATTAGCTACACGAAACCCTTTCGCCCAGATATCGTCCTACCTCTCGTTGCCAACCCCGTCGATGTACTCACCTACTTCGCCCAACAATTTTCTAAGCTTCCCAGACAGCAAGTCATCGGTTCCGGCACTTTTCTCGACTCAGTGCGCCTCCGTGGTATCCTTGCCCTGAAAGCTGAGGTCGCAGCGTCCAGTATCAATGCCTACGTACAGGGCGAGCATGGCAAATCTCAATTTGTCGCCTGGAGCCTTGCTAGCATTAGAAGTGTACCCCTCGATAGAGCCTTTGGATCAAATCAGACCATCGACAAGAACGCCATTACAGAAGAAACCAAGAATAAAGCGACAAATATTGCACAAAATAAAGTGCGACCAACCATGGCATCGGTGGTGTCGCAGCCAGTATCGGCAAGTCCATACTTTTCGACCAGAGGAACATTCGGTTAGTTAGTCATTGTCATGATGACCTAGATGTTTGCCTGAGAGTACCGGCAGTTTGGGGGAGAAAGGGAATTGCAAGGAGTATGCCAATGCCATTGAGCAGCGAGGAGAAGGGGCTATTAGAGAAGAGTGCAAAAGTGTTGCGGGAGGCTATTGAATTCTAGGTTTTCTAAGGATACGCAAGCATTCAGCAATTTGAGCCCGTGATTGTGTTCCCACCAACCCCTTTCCGTCGTACAAAAAGCACAGCCACAGCAACTCATCTTTACTCAACAACGATGATGGCCCACAAAAAGCCGCAAACAAGCGTATACACTAGACCAACCCGTGCGCACAAGACTCCAGTTCTTGCCGAAATCCGGTCTCCATGCTGGTTTACGCCTTCGCAGGCTAATAAAGTGTGGTACAAAGCGTCTGCACGAGATTAGCGTAGGTTCGCCCCGCCCCACTGCTTTACATAAACTCCGAATATATCATATCGACTTATCCCGCGCCCAGTTAATTGGTCTGTAGACGCCTAAGGACGTAACCAAGTATGCTGTGGTTTCTTGGCCAGTACAGAAGCACGCGCGTGTACACCTAAGACCAAACTACCATCTCACAGACATCACCAATTCCTAGCACCCCATCTCCGCATGACAAGCTTCCTCGAAACCAGCAATACCACACAGATCAATAACCCAGACAAAATGGAAACACCAAACTCCCCAATTGAATTCTTCGACATAGCCGCTGGCCCCCCTCTTCATGCAAAAAAAGCAAAACGAAACCACGAAGAGAATAATCGTGCCCAGACTAACGATGACTCAGCTACACACTCCATATCAAAGCCCTCGCCTACAAAACCAACTGGGTCGAGCTCCCCGACGTAGAATCCACCCGTCTCGCGCACAAGGTCGACCCTGTGCGCACATTCCCAGACAACTCGGACTTCTACACCCTCCCCATGATCCGGGATCCCAAGCCCTCGGACGGCGACTCCCGGGTCGGTGACTCTTTCGACATAGCCGTGTATCTCGACCGCACGTACGCCAACAGCGGGGAAGGGCTGTTCCCTTCTCCGGATACAATCGGTATCTACCGCGTCTTCCATGCGCGCGTCGATGCCTTGTTCACAAAGCACGTGGTGCTATGCTTGAATTACCTGCTGCTGAATCCTGAGACGGCGGAGCAGACGAAGTGCGAGTTTGTGGAGCGCCTGCATTTGGGGAGCTGGGACCAGTTGTGTGTTGAGGGTGAGGCGCGGGAGAAGATTTTACAGACTTTTGAGGTAGATGTGAACGAGTTTGCCACAATGTGACGGGTTGAGGGCCAGGGGCCGTTTTTGGAGGGCGCAAAGTTGATGTACGCAGATGTTGTCGTGGGGGGTTGGTTGCAGGTTATCAAGGCGACGCTGCCGGGTTGGGAGCGCATTTGCGGGTGGCAAGGGGGAAAGTGGAGGAAGCTGGTTGATGCGTTGCAGCTGTGGGCGAAGCAGGAGTGAGGGGGTAAGTGTGTATGAAAGTTTGGGATCGAGAACAGGTGGAATGAAGTTGCTTGTATTTACGAGATTTATTCGCTAACATAAGCCGGAAAAAAGGGGTATAAAAGTACGTTTACAAAGGAATCGGTGGCCTCATCAAGTGTAGCCAAGTACATTACACCTGCTTCGTAGCTTGGACTACCCATAGCGGGTCCAAGTGGTCCGGAAGATGTGGTGAGCGTATAAGAACCGTGCCTTGATCGTCCGTAACCCGCATCCCCTTTTCATCCCTCGCGCAGAGATCAACTATCTCTACATTCTTCCAACCAGAAAAGTGAAGATAATCTACAAAGTCAGCAAATACCCCAGCACTCAAAGCATCGCCACTGAGCTTACCTCCCACAAACTCCAACCTCGACCGCTCATCCAACATTAACCACCTCCGAACAACTTTGTTCGGAAAGCACCGGTTGCTAATGACCAAATGCACCGTCCCTCCCTCCGTAGTCGCCTCAAGCAGCTTGCCACAAACCTCCAGCGGCTCATTCAAATAATCAATACTCACCACACACGTCGTAGCATCAAACTTCAACTCCTCGCTTCCCCACCCCGCTCTGACATCATACGGCGACGCATTCAAATCCAGCACCTTCCACCTCTCCTCCTTGCCCAGAAAACATCCATTCAGCGCCATCTCCTCCCTGTTCAACCCCACGCCATAGACTTTTAGCTCACCCTTTAGAAGCGCTTCTTTGATGGATGATGGATAAAACGAATTCCAACTCGTACACATATCCAGCACCTCCCCCTTCCGCGGCAAAACCGTGTCGTAATACTGTGTCAAGCGTGCAATGGCCGGGTCATCAATATGTGTCACGAGTCGCGGTTGCTTGTAGAAGTCACCATCTGGGTTCTCGTCATAGCGCTGGAAATCCGAGGCTGTGTACGGCCACCTATCGTATTTTGGGGTGTACGGAGTTGCGGGGAAGGGGTTGGTTGGAGATGCGGAGGCCATGGTGGCGGCGGCGAAGCCGGAGAAGAAGTTGAATGGTATGCTGCTTTTACGATTGAGTGACGAGTATGTGCGCCACGGGGTGGAGAAGGATGGGTGGAGAGAGTGGATATAGCGAGGGAGGGACATGGGATGTTTTGTTGAACCTTGGGAGGTTGAAGGACTAGACGGGTGCGAAAGAAGGCGCGTCTGGTGGTGTGCAAGGATAATGGGTTGGTGACGTCAGGATACGCGAGCTCACGTGGTGACGCGAGGGTCTGTCTTTGGCGCATATCGTGTTTAGAGGTATTTTGACAGCAGGCCATGGCAGTATGCCCTTTGGCAGAAAATGCCATGCGTCAAGCCTAGAGCCATTGGTGGTCCAGCCACACAGTATGAATGCAGGTACGGGTCACCTGTTCCGAAGTCTCGGACTCCCAGTTCCGAACTTGCGGGGTTAGTATGCTTATAAAATTCGCTGATTGCGAACAAACTAATTTCTTGTAGTCATTGGTGTATTGCTTGAAAATGGCGCCAATTGTCACCATAGCAAGACTCGTATGCAAAGACGCCCCAGCCCGGCAAAAGGCCATCGAAGCCTTCCAGAAGATCATCGACTACACAATGCCAAACGAGCCCGAGGTGTTGCAGTATGTGTGCGCCCTACCATACGACGATCGGGCGGGAAATGAGATATATATGATTGAAGAGTCTGTTTCTTTCCAAGTATACCAATGTTGTGGAGCATGCTGATAGAGACCAGATACGCAAACCAAGCAGCAAATGATGCACATATGGCTGCCAGACCCGTACAAGACCTCATTCAACTGTTCGCTACCGGAGAAGTTCTCGCTCAACCCCCTGAAGTGCACAATTGCCCTATTATAAATAAAGCAATGCTGAGTTCAGCTTTGTCCGTTTCTTCAACGCCCGTTGTTGTTCTGCTGAACGTCCCTTCAGAGCCCACTCAATCCGTAACGCCAAAGAGAGACTGGGAGAGAATTGTTAAGAAAGTCGTGGGTGACATAAAGGGATTTGGTGCAATCATGGTGTCGCAAGACAAAGAGTCGAAGAGTATGCGCATAGAGGGTGTCCTCCAAGGTGACGACGCATTTACAGAATTTCAAAGGGTGGTTGTGGGAGACAATATGGACACGGTTGAAATAGTCAGAATCAGGCCAGTTGGTGGTTTTGTCAGTCGTGAGGCGAAGAGCAAGTTGTAGTGTGGCTCCGCAAAATTGTTTTTGGACCAGAAAAGTCATATACCCTAAACTTCCTCATATCAACTTGTTCAATCTTTAATTCCAGAGTCCGAGATGTAACGAGAATTCGCTGCTCATTCGCCCTGTAGATGCGTCTGCTGCTTGGTCTGCGTGACCCACATCTCTAGCCAGAAGGGATGTCCATCTGTGACTGTGTGTCCGTAGCTTCCTTGGCACAAACGGCGCTGACCGTAGATATGTACCCAGTAATCTCCAAGATCGGATCTTGTGATACCGTGAATTCCCGTTCTTCGGAATGGTGAAACTCTGAACCAGCCATATAGAAGATAGGACTATAGCGCAGTGTTAGCAGAATGTTCGTTGGACTGTAAAAGGAGATTCAAAGTGGCTGGGCAGTAATAAGACGAGAGTTGCAGGGCAAAGAGACAAACTTCTCCAATGAAAATTTGGGTGGTTGTGTCGAGGTTTTGGTGTAGATGCGAGATCAAAGCTGAGTGTGTTTCAAGCCATCGTCCCCGGTAAGCGAATACAAATTATTTTTGCTTAATCGCTCTCCATCCCCCGTTTCATCTCAACGCAGAAAGTGTACTTCAAGGAAGTCCGGCGTTGGCGAAGTTCAGGAGTACTTTCGCGCGAAGCAGGCGGACTTAGCCATAAGTCACTGATTCGTGAAGCTCCGCCGTGCTCTACCCAGCATTGCAATCGATGGGGTGAGTTGGGGCCTCGATACATGCGGTGTCCGGGATGCCGAGTGATCTCAGGCCAGCTCAGGCTATGGTTGATATTCTGGTGGGTGTAGCGCGTAGCTCTTGTAATGAGCCATCCTCGCTGCAGTATCACCTAGAGCATATTTAGCTCTAAGCGCAACTTCCAGACGGGAAATTAAGGAGCCGTGTCTTCATTCTGTCGCAATGTGATACCAGTGGCTCGGAAAGCTCAAAGTGCGGGTAATGTTGTTCCCTTTTATTTACGGCAGTCACATGTTAAGGGGTTAAGTTGAAGATGCGTGGAGCGCTCCATACTAGAGAAATGCGGACATTGCGATGGTGAAAAAAAAAGAGATCCCAACGTACCTTATTCCACTCAAGCTCATTGACTATTAACTGATCATCTGGTCCGCCATCATAGTCCTCGGTTTCAGTGTTCAGACATGGCTTTCGTGGATATGCCTTCCCTGAGTCGTATTCATTTGTGACGTCCCCTTTCCTCAGAACCAGGGACTCGTCCAGCTTTTTGCGCAGCCACAAGCCCTTTCGGCTACCAGCTGCTATTTGCTCGTCACACCATTTGTGTAATGCTTCAGCGTAATGAGAGTCAGTACTACGATTCCACGTATTCGCTCCCTCTAACGTATCGTACACGATGGAGCGATCACAACCAGCCTCCACGACAGCAAAATGCACTGTTTCCAAGCTAGGTGGTTTGCCTAGTCGCCGGTTGTTATTAAACAGCTCTACCGCTTCCAAATTTTGTTCCTTCATCGCCTGAAGCCTGCCCTGGACGGCCAATTGAGCTGTCTCGGGGTTACACCAATCAACGCTCATGCTTGTAGTCCATAACAAGAATCGCAGAAACTCGATCTTGTTCTGAGACCACGGGCCTTGCAGCAATTTTCTTGGCAGCCTGCCTTTGACGAAAGCAAGACGCGGCAAATGGCTTCGTGAAAAGAGCATAGTCGTCGCATCATGGAAATTTGGAGGCCACTGTGCATCGAAGCAGCCCTCCTCCGGCCTGCGGTCACACAGGCAACCTCGAGGTCCGAACCGGCGCAGACACCATGACTTAAAGAAGTCCCATGTCATCCATTTGGCAGCAAAGATGTAGGTCTGCGCCGCGGACTGCTTGCTATGCTCACCATATACCTCGGTCAGATAGTAGTCGCAAGCGCAGTTGTAGATGTATTCAGACGAGAGACGCGTCGCAATATGTGGAGATGATTGCAGCAATGTAAGGCTGCAGCCTGCTTCAATGAATATGTTCTGTAGGAGCTCGACGGGTAGCTGCTCAATTGGGGAAAGGCCCATGGTGGGTTGAAAGACAAAAGAAATAGATTAGGTGCTGCCAATCAAGGCATGAACAAGCAAACACCCTATAACCAAGAGAACGGCAAGGGGGATGAAAGAGAAGCCGAGCAAGTGTTGACAAGGTGGCGGTGCGTTGGGCCACCTAGGCAGATACGCCCAGCCCGCATTACCCATTTGGATGTTACCCCACACGGAGATAGCTCACATCCGTGGGGCTTAGTACTAGCCCGAACCTCGGTCCTATGATAGCTTCCGCGCGCTGCAACACCTCGACATGAACACGAACGAACCAGCATCGGACGGTATATCACTATGTTCTCTCTGATATGTTCCAGGCACCCAGCCTATTCCAGTGAGGCGGATCCATACGGGCTACTATGCCCACCAACCGACCCCGCATTTCGCTCATACACTACTTCCATCCTTCAGACTACATACATAGTTTAGAGCGGCGCTCGTTCGGGCTTCGGTTCTATGCTATAACAATCTGAGATGACTGTGCCACTGCGGACGTCCTAGAACCTACTGGTTAACAGAGACTTCGGTGATTAAGAGCGCCTACTTTGAGTCCATGTGTGGTCAGAATGGTGTACTGTGACACGCAGTCAAGACATTCCCAGTATGAACTTGATATAGTAATGCTTCCACTTGCCTTTGATAAAGCAAAAGGCTGCTGTCAAAACTGGTGCGTGTTCGACATGATCCATCTAACGCATCACTCACTATTCAGGGAATGACATCTGTAGATGCCTACTTATGCCTGGCAACTTCATAGCACATCACATCACGTGTGGTGCAATACTGCCAATCCGTTTGTTTCCTAAATGCGACACCAAACCGAAGCAAATTAGTCTTGGGGCAAGAACTGCTAATGCAGATGAAACGCGGCTTCATAAAATACAAAAGGGGTTTTTTAGGTCTCATTCTGAACAGGTATTTCCCTAACCCATATACGAGCATGATGGCATCATGTGACATGATGTGGTGAGAATCTAGGGTGCAAAGTCGGATGCGTTGGCACGGAGTGTCTCTCGGCCCTATCAACAGTAGGCGGAAGCATGTCACCTACTACTAGTAGCGCGCAGCTGCATGATCTGCATCCGATTTCCCCCGCACATTTAACTGAGTTTTGTCAAAATTTGTACCGTGTACAACAATAGGCCAATCTCGTTCCTGGGTCAACATACATCACAATGGCGGATATCGAAGCGGGCAATCTCTTCAATGTAAAAGGCTTGGTAGCCGTTGTCACTGGCGGAGGGACAGGTAATGTTCCTGGGCCAATGAGTCATTTGCTGGACTAACCGATCCAAAGGTATCGGTTTGATGATTGCTCAAGCCTTGGAGGCTAATGGTGCAATTGTCTACATCCTTGGACGACGATTGGAGGTTTTGAAAGAGGCTGCAGCTACAGCAGTAAGTTTCGTTATCTTACCATTGGACGGTGCTTCTTATTACACTGTCGCGTTTGCTTACTTCCGTCTCTGCATCTCCTCGGCGATTCAACTCTACTGGAAATCATCATCAAGTTTACTAATCGATATGTGTAGAAACATGGCAACATATTCTACTTCAAAGCGGATGTAACTTCGAAGCAGGATCTTGCCGCAGCGGCCGCCCACATCGCTGAGAAGGTCGGTTACGTCAACGTCGTAATCGCAAACTCCGGTATCATCGGTCCAACACTGCGCTATTTGAAAGACGATGCAACGCTGAAGGAAACGCAAGAGTACCTTTGGAACTGGGACTCGGACGAGTTCAACCAGTCATACAATGTCAATGTCAACGGAGCCTTCTTCACTGCTATCGCTTTCCTTGATTTGCTAGACAAGGGCAACAAGGCTAAGAATGTCGAGCAAGATAGCCAGTTCATCTGCGTCAGTAGTGCTGGGGCATTCAGTCGTGTTCTAATGTCCGGCTTCGCATATGCAGGTTCAAAAGCAGCAGTTATACACATCACGAAGCAGCTCGGTACAAGGCTAGTGCCATTCGGCATCCGCTGTAATGTCCTTGCACCTGGATGTAAGTTGCAAACTTCTCGCTTTGCTTCATCACGAAGATGCCAGCTGTGCCCGTGCCACAAGAGCCGGGGAGCTGTCCTTGCAACATACTAACATTGTGCAGTGTACCCAAGCGAGATTACTGCCGACATGAATTTCAAAGAGTCTTATCCGAGAGAATACCTTCCACAGCAAAGAATTGGAGACCGTAAGGATATGGCGGGAGCTTTGCTGTTCCTGACGAGTAGAGCGGGTGCCTATATCAACGGGAATGTTTTGCTCACAGATGGCGGACGACTGAGTGTCCTACCAGCCACGTACTGATCCAATCCGGAGCTATATGAAGAGCTTCAACAGCTCATTCAACTAGAAGAGCTGAATAAAATGAAATTCGCTCAATGATGTCTCCTTAGCGTACATGTGACACGAAATATGAAATTTCGGTCGAGGAAGGGCATGCTAGCTACGTGTAGATTTTGCTAAGCATTGCACCGAATCACCCTAGAACAATGGGATCTTGTGTTGGCAAAACCCAAGTCCGTGGAATTATACAAAAACATTTCCGCGTGCCAAGATGAGCGGGCCGGCTAAATAGTGATGAGGTGCTTTTAGCGCCCTCATTTGAGTAAAGACTACATATGTACAGCACGACAGTCGGCCCATACTGGTCTTCACCGTCCAGCAAGAGCCTCGGGTCAAAGGACAAGATGAGAGGACTTCATCTGAGTAGCACAGTACTGGTGCTCTGCGGGCACTTTCTAGCCGCTACATTGGGTTACGTCGAGGAGGTAGCATCGCGTCGTGAGTACTTCTACGTGGGTGGCGAGTATGCAAATCTCACGGTAAGTAGGTAGTAACCCCAAACCACCATCACCACACCTCGCTAACAAAAAAAATGTAGGTAGGCAACGAAATAGCACAATATATGCTCAACCAAATCTACGTCGAAAAACTCACCCCAGCCAACCAAACCCAATCCATCCCCATCGTCTTCATCGCCGGCAACGGCCAAACAGGCACAAACTTCCTCGAAACCCCCGATGGCCGTCCAGGCTGGGCCTCCTTCTTCCTCTCCCACGGCTACACCGTCTACCTAACCGACCAGCCCTCTCGCGGCCGTTCGCCTTGGTTCCCAGGCCTCGGCGCCATGGACATTGCCAGCACCACGCGCGTAGAGTCGCTCTTCACAGCAATCTCCTCGCACGCACGCTGGCCGCAGTCCAAGCTGCACACGCAATGGCCCGGCACGGGCAAGGCCGGAGACGCCGTGTTTGACGCGTTCTACGCCAGCCAAGTCCAGCGCCAGACCAACGTGGCTATTCTCGAATCGCAAAACGCAAAGGCGTATACCGCGTTGCTGGACAGGATTGGGGCGGCGCATCTTGTTACCCATAGCCAGGCTGGCGCGTACGGCTGGCGCGTCGGCGATGCAAGACCGCAGCTCACCAAAAGTATAGTCGCGCTTGAGCCGTCTGGTCCGCCGTTTGTCAATCGGGTCGCTGCATCTGGGCCTGCGCGGCCGTGGGGGGTTACCGATTTGGAAATCGCGTATGATCCGCCTGCCGGGCCGGACGCTTCGTTTATCGAGAGGGTGGTGGTGCCGGCGAAGGATGCGGACCATGTTGATTGTATTATGCAGGCTGAACCGGCGAAGAAGCTGGTCAATCTTGCGAGAGTGCCGGTGTTGCTGGTTACGGCGGAGGCGAGTTATCATGCACCGTATGATTATTGCACGGTTGCGTATTTGAGGCAGGCGGGGGTGCAGGTGCAGGATTTGGAGCTGGCTGATGTGGGGATTCGGGGGAATGGGCACATGTTGTTCATGGAGAAGAATAATGCGGAGATTGCGGAGAGGGTTTTGGGGTGGTTGGTGAAGCAGTGAGTGGGGAGTTGCAGTGGAGCTGCAGGGGTGGCATCGCGGTGAGCTGAGGGTTTCTTGGTTGTCGCGTCGCCAGGTGAATGTTTGGTGCTTGAATGAAATAATGCAAACAATGAAGTTTGCCCATTGACCACTCGGAGCATTCGCAAATGGTCATGAGAATCTTTCTCTCGCTCAAGCATTCAGTGCCATCTCGATCATGAATGAGAAACTTCCTGGCTGTGAACCCACAACACAATTCACCTTGCAAACGTATTCCTGCTGCATATATCCCCTCCCTCCATCCACCACCCTCACCACCCCACACAAACCTCCCAATATCCCCCATACACCCCCCATTCAAACCCTAGCCCAGCTACCAAGATGTGCCAAGTCTACCAAGTCGAATACAAATGCGGCTGCGTCAACCTAAAGTACAGGTGGACATGCAAGAAACACTGTGTTGGCTCTAGTATGATTAGATGGCCTGGAATCAAGGAGACGAAGGACCAGATGTGCGACTTCCATGGCGGGCCGTATGATTCTGAGAATGAGTATGATTACGCAAAGTGAAGAGGAAAGGGCAGATGCGAGGAAAGAGCCATAGGGAGAGAGGGAATGAGGGTAAATGGGGGGAACGGTAGATGGAACATAGTCAAGGTGCAGGATGCTTCACTGTTTCGTGTCGGTAAAGATGTATGAAGAATATACATGGTGAATCTGCTGGGCAATGGTTGCAAACCACTTAGTCTGAGTTACGCGTCTGCTTGACGTCATGTGATATACCAGTGGACTCTCCTTTACATACAATGAGAAAAAAGAGTTACTTCGCTTGCGCGCTTGGCTTCAGAATCCCGCTAACTCTACTTATACAACCACACGTGTATGCTGTATGGGTCCGGAGTCCAAATCCGGTTACGGATTCTCAGCTGCGCGGAAAACGGGAAAGCCAAGCTCGTAATGTGCGGGTTCGGCCTAGCGAACATCTGCTGTCCCTTTGGGCGATATTGCAATCTGCAGTTAATCGGAAAGACCATACAGTGTCAGTGTTGTTGAATGCCTGTGGGCTTGGCTTTGTCGTGGTGATAAGTATAAGTTTTGTATGTGCAGATGCCAAAAAATCATAGTCGGACTTTCTCTTCGTATGGCTCTCTCGCTGAGTTGATAATATCAGGGAGAAAGTGCCGACAGCCGATGGACTGACTAGAGTAAAGTCCTTGTTTGCAACTCCAGCTTGTGTCGCTCCCTTGCTAGTGGCTCACATGCTAAACCTAGAGGGTAAGCATATGGGCCGGAAAGCAGCTCCGGAATGGCCTAAAATGTAAAACGTGGGCTTTTGATGATGAGAGCGAGGTAGGTCAGGGATCACGCGTGTATATGTCAACGAAAGTAAGACTAATCAGACCGTTTTCACTTTGTGGGACGGGTGAGAGACGCCTAGGATCAGTAGCTCAGTGTGCTAAAGTAAAGTGCAGTAGAGTCCCTACACAATTACCCAAACAACTGCGCTCCCACTCACCACCTGATTAAGTAGCAAACACTCACTCCTTGAGCAAGCAAGCGATTGGTGCTTCAAATCCCTCATAGCCGCCTTGATTTCCAACTTTGTGAGAACTCCAAGATGGTGATGTCCAGTGGAGCTATTCAGACGCCCCCCGGTAAGTAGTGAAGCCCTTGATCTCATTCCGAACAAGAGTATTGGCGCAGATCAGTATTGACAAAAAGTAATTTTGCAAGGGCTAACAGTTTACAGAGGGAAACGAGTACTACGAGGTCCGAAAGATTCCTAGAAAGGGCTATGGATGTTTCGCGCTCGCGCCGATCCCACGGGGTACGCGTATCTTGGAGGACGACGCGCTTTTGGCAGTACCATTCGGGTCATATCTAAACTCTGACATTGAGGATGCGGCTGCAAAATTGACGCCGGAACAGAAAAAGCTCTACTTCTCGCTTCATTCTGGCCATGGCCAGGACCCAAGACAATGGCCGTCCAAGATCCATGGCAGTGTAGAACCCAGAGAACGACAGCGCATTGAGGAGCAACATGCAGCTCGAATTGGTAAGGAAGCGACATGGATGAGCATCTTCCAGACAAATTGCATGGAGATGGATAAGGGTGCAGCTGTGTTCCCACATGCGGCACGATTCAATCATTCCTGCAACCCGAATGCTTGCTTCTCCTGGAACCCATCCATCAACAAGGAGACAATCCACGTCATGAAGGACATGGCTGCCGGTGAAGAGTTGACAATTTCGTACTGCGACATGATCCACGACAAGCCATCCCGGGCTTACGAGCTCAAGCACTATGGCTTCGTCTGCGACTGCGCAGCTTGCGCTGGGGACGAAAGCGACGAGACAAGCTTCGCGCACCAGAGTGCCATAAGGCGCTTCCTGCTACAGGAACTAGAGCATGAGACGCGTATGTGGCGAGGCGCTATGCTTCTGGAAGGGATCCAGCAGCCTCAGTTGGTCAATAAATTACTTCAGCTAGCCGCACTACGCGGACTCGAGGGAGACTTTACCGCCAGACTGGCTGGTGTGTAAGTAGCGAACATGAGTCCTTTTTCGCGGGGTTCCTAGCTGATTCTAAATAGGTACCTGGATATTGCGCTCGCCTGCGAGCACCAAAACGACCTTGGGATGGCTAAAGCAGCCGCTGTCAAAGCTGCTCAAGTGAAGAAGGACTGCCAAGGTGTGGATTTCCCCGGCTACAAGCACTACGTAGAGGTGCTACACCACATCGAGACGAAGCTGGCTTTGCGAGAGACTGGGGATGGTGTGTAGGGGTGGGGGTGAGGCGCACGTGAAAAGAAAGCAGGAAACAAGCTATTGGGTGAGTAAAATGGCTTAGCAACATCAGGATGGGGTAGCTTCTTGGATGCGGTGTGTGTGTGTGTGTGAAGGTGTTGTGAGGGTGGCTGTCATGATGGCAGTGGCGCCGTCCGCAGCGTGGCTTAGCGCCAGACCCTGCGTAGGTATAGGAGACCCTGAGACACGTCAGTCTTGGTGACATGTCCACTGTCAACAGCGCATAGGCTTACCGGATTGATATTCATTTTGTCGATGTATGTATGTAGAGAGGATGCAATTGTTGGACAAGTGGCCCGGGGAGTGGATGAATGCACTCAACTGCCACGCCAAATAGCGCTATTCCCGATGTGCACAAGGCCAGCACCCCGACGGACAGCAATTGCAAAGTGCAACCGCCGCTGACGTCGTTGCGTGTGTGTACCTGCAGCGTGCGTCTCGAACCATGTCGCATATGTGGCCATGTTTCGCATGGCCAATGAATAATTAAAATGCCTTGCTCGTAGGCCTCTCTTCAAACACTGCTTGTTCGCCATCAGCCTTGGACACTCAATCTTTGTATACAGAGCACCACGCCCCCTACCAACGCCCTCTAGCTCCGGACCAGCTGGCTTCCGGCTACTGACCAGCTACGCCGCTACGCCGCTACCACAGCTACCACAGCTGCGCCATCGACCTCTTCGTTCACCACAACAAATCAACATGGAGACTTCAGAAGCCAAAGCAACTGCCCCCGTCCCTCGGTCCATGATGACGTCTACGCCACAACCACCCGCAACACAAGTACTCTCACCGCCATACTCGCAATCTGGACATGGGGCAGATCCCAAGTCCTCCATGGACGTGGAAGAAAACACCACGCCCCCATTCTCGCCATCGAGCCAAACGCCTGTATTGGGCAGGGAGCAGGAAGAGTTCGAGGGCACACTGGACGTGAATAATGACATACCAACGGAGAAGGAGCTGAGTGCAGTAGCGGACATGGTGGTGCTGGATGCGCAGGGCCAGAGCAGGCCGTTCAAGGAACTCTATCAGGCGCCTCATGTCGCTTCGAGGCAGCTCATCATCTTCATTCGACACTTCTTCTGCGGCGTAAGTAGCAGCAAGACCGTCTCAGCCCAGTGTTGGCTTTGGCTTGACTAACACTCGGCAGAACTGCCAGGAATACCTGCGCACGCTCGCCTCGTCGATAAGGCCCGACGACCTGCTCGCCCTGCCCACGCCGACGTTCATCACGGTTATTGGATGCGGGCGGCCAGAGCTGATACCCATGTACACGGAAACGACGGGATGCCCTTTCCCCATCTACGCAGACCCAACGCGCAAGCTCTACGACCACCTGGGCATGACGCGCACCCTGAACCTAGGCGCCAAGCCTCAATACATGCAGACCAGCGTTCTCATCAATTCGGTGCAGTCCATATTCCAAGGCCTCAGCACGGGCAGGAAGGCGCTCAAGGGCGGCGACTTCAAGCAGGTTGGCGGCGAGTTTTTGTTTGAGGACGGCGAATGCACATGGGCACACAGGATGAAGACAACCCGGGGCCACGCCGAAGTATCTGAGATCCGCGGTTTGATAGGCTTGGATTCGACAAGACCGCCAGTCAGGAGAAGGTGGAGTCACGATGTCAAGGGGCCGGAGAAGAACAGGGGGAGGAGGGTGAGCTGGGGAAGGCTACGGAGCAAGAGCAAAGGCGGCAAGGACGTGTCAGTGACCAGTAGCAAACAAACGACACCAGACAGGATACTGGAGGAAGAAAACGAGGCGCCGACAGGCAGTTCAAAGGCATGAGCAAGGGCAGGGCGCGGGCGGTACGAGCATGGCGTTTTCTTTTGTTTGTTCGATGGGCGAGGGAGACCAAACAGGGCGTATTTGCAGGGCCTTGAATTGTTAGCCGTTTGTCAGAAGATACCAAGATATTGCGTTTTTGTGCATGCATAGACATGCAGCTATTCTCGGGCCCGCTCCGCACCGTTGGTCTTTTCCTGGTCCAAGTAACCGACGGGCAGGTATCAGGTCCAGGACAAGGGCGGCGGTTTGTGAGTGCAGCAGTGCGCGAGCAGTTTTGCGCAATGGCTCATCGTGTCCGTCATCCCGAAGGGGCAAGCCGTTCCGCAAGGCGACTGCCGAGCTGCTCTTACAACCAACATGTCCACATCTGGCTAAGATGCCCGGGCAGCAGCGGCCAATGTCGTCGGCGCCCGTGTCGCGAAGACCAGGCATCCAGCCATGTCCGAGCCGGCTGCGAGTTTGGGCCTCAGAGGGCGAGCATCGCGCGACGTGCGCCGAGTCGCGCCCGCAGGTGAGGGGCATGGGCAGCGGGGGGGCTTGGAGGGGCAGCGGAATGACGCTGGCTTGTCGCTGCTGACCCCACACGTTCAAATAAAAGCTATCGGAGCCGCTCTACCCAGCTGTGATAGCTTGTGTTTCCCCTCTTCTCCTCTTGCTACTTACCTGCCGCTGTTGCTGCTGCTACTACTACTACTACTACTACTACTACTACTACTACTACTACTACTACTACTACTACTACTACT